>JAMKPZ010000910.1:0-69627 GCA_024699675.1 Amphibolis antarctica | reverse complement strand
ATATTGGGATTTGCCAATCTACCTTAGACTCTCTAAATTTTCCTTTTCTCAGCTTCTTTCAAGGGAAATCTGTGTAAATTAAAATATTCCTAAAAATAATAAAAAATTGTAAATAAAATTACTTGAAGTTGAATTTTGTTATTTTACTCATCTAGAAAATGAAATGACTACTTGTATTAAAAAGATTATAAGAGAAATTTTAAGGGAGTCTCGTGGGATCGTTGCAATTAATATTAGGTGAAGCAAATTATATTGATACTAAAATGAAAATATATGTATAAAAAAATAATAAAAGAAAAGAAAGAATGCTATTAAACCTAGCCTATCTTAAGGGTTCACTTGTGTACGCTAGAAATTTAAGAAAAAGAAAAAGAAATGAAAAGGAAAAATTAAGAAATGAAAAATAATTAAGTTATTTGCGTACATTGCTGAAATTTTAAAAAATTAATTTAAAAAATTATAATTAAATATTTCTTAATATTTTAAATATAATTTTACATTTTTCAACCTTAGTGATATTCATAGATCTTACATGCAAAATTTATGTAATTTAATAAAATATTTAATCGTAGATAAAAAAATACAATGAAGAAAAGAATTCACGTGATCAATGTGAAAATTCCCAAATCAGTGAATGTAGAGTTAGAACCTAAGCTAATATATGATGAACTTGTCTACTTAATTTTTTATTAAAAATTCATATGATGTAAGGGTAGATTATTCCTGTATTTTCACTCATAGCGATACTCTTGTATTCCTTTATAAATAAGTCACAAATGATAAAAAGTGTTGAAAAGTCACATTATCAATTAAGATAAGAAAATTCTATCAAGCATATATTATATTTTAATTGGGTCAAATTAATTAAACCCCAACCCCCCCCCCCGCGGCCCACACACCCAAAAAAAAAAAAACACTAGAGCTATCTGTGTACGTAGCTGTGGATCTGAACGGATAAAATTCTCTATAAATTAAGACATGAGTGATGGTCATGTGTTTAACATGTCGATCGACCAATGCCCCGAAAAAAGGAAATCCAAAGACGTTCGTGGTAACGACAATTAATTAATTAATTAATTAATAAGAAGAAAAGCCAAGTTTTTGAATGTCTGGGAAAAAGGAAATGTATATATTAATTGCTGGGGCATGCATGGTATATAACAGCTAGCTTTGGGGGAATTCGCTCAAGAATTAGATGTTTGTGTTTAATGCTGAACATTAGTTAAACAATTAAACTTAATTGTCCGACATAACTTCATTCTTCCTTCACCCGCATATTTATTTCCTTGTCTTGTAGTAAAATATCGTATGCTGTTGTGAGAGCTTCAGAAAATTAGGTTCACTTTCGTGGGGGATCGAGGATTTAAAACCACCAATATATGGTGGTTTCACAATATATTATATATATTGCTCCAAAATTTATCACCATCAATTATATTAATAAGAAATACATACATACATATATATATATATATAGTATCGATCTCGATCGATATAAATTCTATCTCGATCTTAAAAGTAATTAAACAAGAGATAATTAAGAGAGAGACGGACCGATCGAATATATCCAGACGTCTCCCTGAAATCTCAAACAATTAGCGGGGAATTATATTAATTAACAAACTTTGCGAAAACCGGCCGGATAAAAATTAATAACGGATCCACAGATCCGGAGATCTTGCAAGTTAAGCTTTAATTAACGATTGTACTCCTTCATCATCCTCAAGGTAGATCGTTGCATGGCGATGCTGGTGCTAGCTTGCTAATTAATTACCTGAAACAACGATCCCATGTTAATTTCTTTAAGTACCTGAAACAACGATCCCATGTATATACAGATGAGAGCCTTAATTAATTGGCTGCAAGAAGATCGATGTTACTGGTTTACGGCCCTCGATCTGCTGCGCGCCATTGATCGATCGAGACAAATGCGTCGATCTCAGCTTGCAGTCTTCTCCGATCATCCACCATCCCGGCCGCTACGGTGGAACAGGTGAATTATGGATCGATCTGGTTTGGTGTGTCTATATATATATACTGCATGCGCGCTGAATGATTAACTTAATTGTGTCCAAAAAATTACAGATCAAATCAACAAAATCCACTCGATTCACGGCTGCTCCGGAAAATGGAAAGCTTGGTTACCGTCTGATTAAAGAATGCCATCTTCCTCTCGGATCTCAAACACAAGCAACAAGTAGGCAACAGATCTAATTAAGCCCAGGACACAGAGGTGAAACCCTAAAGAGATCTAGCTCACACTCGCTCGTCTGCACCCAGCATGTGAACACACCTCATGCCGCATCGTAGGGCCGGAAGATGTCGTCGTAGCACAGATACGGGAGCTCCCCCTCGCCGCAGTGCTCCGGCGGGAACGCGCACATTTCGGCGAAAAAGTCAGTCGCCGAGGCACAGCCGACGGAGCCGTCTTGCTTGAATGTAGCCGACACGCCGGAGCTGCTCGCCGTCGATGTCGGCATCTGGAGGTCGGCGGTGGACGCCACTGGCTTCGGGGGTAGGTGCTCCGCCTCCCCCGTCGTGGTGGTGGCAGGCATCTCGGGTACCTTGTCGAGTATGTGGTCGGCTACGTCGGAGTCCTGCCCGGTGAGCTCCTGGACCCGGACCTTGAACTCGGAGGCGGAGAGGGTGACCCTGAGAGGATTGGAGATGTACACGACCTTGATATGTTGCTGCTCCTTCTTGATCTTGCTCCTCTTGTCGCTGCCGCCACTTATCCTCTTTCTCAAATGGTTGGGGCTGTTGGGTTGGATGCCGAGCTTATCCATTCCGACGATGCGCGGCGCCCGAGGAAGGTCCAGCGGTTCAAGTTGGAATCAGCAAACCCTCGAGATCGTCGATCTTAACTTCTTATTAGGATAAAGATTTCATCGGCGGCGTCGCTCAGCTTCACCGCTCTTTCCTTCCTTCCGGGAAACCAAGCGGTGGTGGAAAACAAATGGACGGATGACGACGATACGAGGGAAATGTAAAGAAACGAAATAGTAGAAAGTAAAAGAAATTAGTAGATAAAAAAGTTAGTTTTCGAAAGTGATTATAATTTTAAAAATTAACTTTAAATGAAACTGAAAGAGCGACAAGGAGAAGAGGTTCCCAAACCTAGAAAAATGAAAATTCCATGAACAAATATCTTTTTTATGCAAAAAAGGTGAAAAATGATCAAGAATAAAAAAAAACCAATCAAACAAACAATTTTTATCTTTTTTTTGTTTCAGGTATGCTTTTCACAAAAGTTAAAATTTTATCGTATATTTCAAATTTTAGTTCCCAAAAAAACCTAGTCAAACTTACGATTAAAATTATATAATAAGAAATTTTCCAAGTTTTTTAAATATAGGTTCATTTTTTTTGGTACGTACGCCAGCCGCCGCGCCGGTGACTCTTCCTTCGGGGTTGTACCCGCGGATCACTGGATACGGATGGAGGGTGCGTTGACGTCATGTGGGATGACGAGCGAACGGGTCAAGGAGTTAGTTTCGGAGAGCGGTCCCCATCGTCGGATCATGGCCGTGACTTGGGATTACCGTCGTTGGTGTCGGCTGGAAATAATAATCCACGAGAAAATATTATTGTATTGATGGACGTACATAGGCTGCGTTTATTGTTGTAGCAGCAGTAGGTGAAGTTATTTTATTTTAAAATATATATAATTTATGATAAAAATAAAATATTATAATATTTTAAATATTATAATAATTAATAAATAAAGTAATATATTTTAATATAATAATTGATGCGATGATAATGTGACGATTAAATATAACAATATATATATATATTTGATGAGGTGAATATTAAAAAAATAAATACAAGTTTATTATACGAAAATATGGAAAAGATGGTTATTAATTTATATATTTATATTAAATTAATAAATTACAATAAATAACTATAAAAAATAATATTTTTTATAAGAATGGACGAGTGGGGATGAAGACACGAGAAGTTGACCTTTAGGGCGTCAAATGAAGGATGCATGTAGTGTCAACTTAGGGCATCGCACAGCAAGAGGAAGAGAAGACCACCAAACTGCATTAGAACACATGCGAAAAGGGGACGCATGCAAGATTGAGTTAGGGATGGCAACTAGGCAGTGAGAGGAAGGGAACATGTTGCGTGGTCGTCGACACAAATCGGAAGAGAGGAAGCTACCAACGGGTTGGGAGGAACGCATTCAGTGGTTGCCGATCTTGTGAATGCAGACGTAAGGGAAAGCGGAAAAGACGATGTTGTTGGGAGAAGTTATTTTAGAAATAAAAAACATACGTTAAATCAACTTCTCAATTTTTGTGATATATTGAATTTTTTTGTTTAATAATATATACTGTAGTCTATACAGCATAAAGTTAAAAATGATGATATATAGTGCATTTTCATTGCAATAAACGTAGCCATAGATGAGTTATTTTAATTTCAATAATTATAAAATAATTAATGTTAAAAATAATTTATAAATAATGTTAAAATTATACAATAAATTATAAAAATAATTTTTTATATATAAATATTTATATAATAATAATAATATATAAAACTTTATAAAAAATAAACCTTCAGTTGTCAAACACATCCGAAGACGTTTCTTCAAAACCAGGGATGACGTGGGTTTATCCATCAGTTTTTTTAAATTTTTTCGGTCGATTTTATTTCTTCCGGGAACGAAATGAAATGCGGGATGGGTGGCCATCACAGGTCCAATCCAATTATGGCATGTACGATGACAGAAGATGAGAAATTTATTTTAATTTTAAAATTAGTATTGTAAGTTTAGTTAAAAAATATTTTTATTATTAGGATACTAATTTGGTGATAAGATTAGAAAATCTTTTATATCTTTTTCATCGTAAATTTTTAGCAAGTGAATTGGTTCGATAATTTAAATTTGAATATTGCAGAAAGTTTAGATTGTAAATTCGATATTTGAAAATCGAAATTTATATCTAATTCTTTTAATACATATTACCTTAAAAATTTTCAAAAAAAAAAACATATCACCTTTAAAAAGAAAAGAAAAGAAAAGGGTTTTGTGTAGGCCACCACATGTCCAGGTGGATTTCGATTGGTGCGACAGAAAGCGGACGTACGTCCAATTAACATAATATTTTCCATTGATATAATTTTTTATATAAATCAAGTATTTCCGTAGCATAAAAGAAATAATTAATATAATTTAACTAACTGAGAGTAATAATATTTATTATTTTTATTAAATTTTAAATAAATAAAAATAATAATAATAAATAATATAAGTACTTGAGAACCGATTAAATAACCTGATTTAAAAACTTCAACGTCATTATTAAATTATTATAAAAAATAAAATTCAATTATTATACAAATAATATCATTTTGTTTAGATTATTATTGGTGTGTTGGAAACTGTTTTAAAAAATTCCTTATTAATATGTAATTTTTTAAAGAACAATTTTATCATAAACGTATCCACCGATCGGCGGTTGCCATGCACTTTTCTCCAAAAAGACTAACTTTTGCGCTTTACGCCAAATCTGACACGTACTGTTCAATCAAAATTTGCAGAAAACTGATTTGAAATTAATTAATAAAGAGTAAAAAATTCAACTTAATTCTATTCTTATTTTTATCAATATAAACTTCTACGATTTATCTGTATTGGCGTTGCATCGGACTTTGATCATCCCCCGATATGAATCAGAAGTCTGAATAAAAGTACTGCATGTATTTATTTAAGATAAGTGCTCGATGATTAGCGCAACTGCTTGTTAGTTAAGATAATACTTTTCCAATGACGGGTCTTTTCCACCACTTAGCGGTTGTGGTGGGTCCAGAAATTTTTTAGGACGAGACACTACTAAATTTTAAATTTATGATTTTATACCTTAAAAGGGTAAAAGTTTGTGTCTTTTAAAAAAAATAAAGAAATGATAAAAAATAAAAAATAAAAATTTTCATACTTTTCAAAAACATAAACCTCGTAAATTTTAAAAATACAATACATTCACAAACTTTGGAAAGAACCCACTAATTATACTATACTTGCACCCTTACAAAATGTCGATAGTGTTCTTGTAATTAATGGTAACGATCTATATATAATGACATGCGTCATCATTGACAAGTCGGTTGACTTAACAAGTTAGCGTTGTCGTAAAAATTTTGTTGATATCTTAACGTATATTTGAGAAATTTTTTAATAAATTTTAAAAGTTAAATAAATTAAAATTGAAAGTTATAAAATAAATAAAATAAAATTTACGTAATAATTAATATAATAATATATATATATATTATAATTTATATAATAATAATAATAAAATTTATGTAAAACGAACGTTAAAATTCAAAAAGTAATTGAAGATCATCATATGCGACGTTAATTGCAGATCGCTCCGACGGTACGCACCCACACACACACACACACAACACGTGTGTTTGTGTGCGTGTCTGGTCTCGGCACGCTTTTTAACTTTTCCTCGTGTTTGTCTTCCGGCGCATGGATCGTATGTCCCAATGATTGGCGGTCGGACTTTTACGTGACAAAGCAGCAGTGTCTTTTCCCCAAGGTGATGGGCGGTAGTGTTGTCATCCATCGATAATATATAAATAAACTTGGGTCTCGAAAATAATTAATAATTAATAATTAATAATACAGAGGAAACAAAAAAAATTAACAAACACAAATAGGTTGATTGATGAGGAGGTTAATTATGGAAGGAAGGGCGTGGGGCCACGGAAAGGTCAAGGAAGGTCAAAGGACTTTTTTGCTATATTACGTGTGCTTGTGGCTGGTGGTGAGCGGGGACGAGGAGAGATTAACGGAGGGGGAGGGGGGTGGAAGGCTATAAAGCTGGCCCTCCACCCCACCTTCGTATGTCGTACGTAGCAAAGCATCTGCTCTTGCCCCTCACCAGCACCGGCATCGCCATGGCCGCGCGGGTCGTCGCATCGTTGCTGCTGTGCATGTGGATGGGGTTCCTCGGCCGGAGCCTTGCGGGCAACCCCTACCGTTTCTTCACGTGGAACGTGAGCTACGGCAGCCGCTCGCCCCTGGGTAAGCCGCAGCGCGTCATCCTGATCAACGACCACTTCCCAGGCCCCAACATCAACTCGACCACCAACGACAACATCGTGGTGAACGTGTTCAACCACCTGGACCACCCGCTGCTCTTCTCCTGGAACGGCATCCAGCAGAGGAAGAACTGCTGGCAGGACGGGATGCCGGGCACCAACTGTCCCATCCTTCCCGGCACCAACTACACGTACCACTTCCAGGTTAAGGACCAGATCGGGAGCTACTTCTACTTCCCCTCCGTCGGCCTGCAGAAGGCCAACGGCGGCTTCGGTGGCCTCCGCATCAACAGCCGTCTCCTCATCCCCGTCCCCTTCGCCGACCCGGAGGACGACTACACCGTCCTCATCGGCGACTGGTACAGCAAGACCCACGCGCAGCTGCAGGAGAGGCTCGACGGGAGTCGGGGTCTCGGACGCCCCGCCGGCGTGGTGATAAACGGGCAGTCCGGCAAGAAGGACGTGGAGCTGTTCGGCATGAAGGCGGGGAAGACGTACCGGTACAGAATCTGCAACACCGGCATCAAGACCTCCCTCAACTTCAGGCTTCAAGAGCACCCGATGAAGCTGGTGGAGATGGACGGGTCGCACGTGATGCAGAGCGAGTACGACTCCCTCGACGTGCACGTGGGGCAGTGCTACTCCGTCCTGGTGACCGCCGACAAGAAACCGGGCGCTTACTACATGGTGGCGTCCTCCCGTTTCACCAAGTACCACATCTCCGCCACCGGCGTCGTGCGCTACGTCGGCTCCAAGTCCGCACCTTCCCCCGACCTCCCCAAGTCGCCCAAGGGCTGGATGTGGTCGCTCAACCAGTTCCGGTCGTTCCAGTGGAATCTCACGGCCAGCGCCGCCAGGCCCAACCCCCAGGGATCGTACCACTACGGCAGCATCAACATCACCCGCACCATCAAACTCAGGAACACGGTGGAGACGGTGGACGGCAAGCTGAGGTTCGCCATCAACGGCAAATCCTTCAGCAACGCGCCCTTCCCTCTCAAGCTGGCGGAGTACTACGGGATAGCCAGCCAGGCCTTCAAGTACGACACCATCGGAGACAAACCACCGCGCCGTCACAGCCCGGTCACCATCGGCCCCATCGTCCTCAACATGACCTACAGGGACTTTGTGGAGATCGTGCTGGAGAACCCGGAAAGGAGCTTCCAGTCCTACCATCTCAATGGCTACTCCTTCTTCCCCGTGGGGTAATTAATTAATTGATCACGACACTAATCAATCAAGAACCAAACCAAACGTGTGGATGGATGCAGGATGGGGAGCGGAAAGTGGACGCGGGCCAAGAGGAAGACCTACAATCTGCTGGACGCCGTGAGCAGGCACACCATCCAGGTGTACCCAAGGTCCTGGACCGCAATCTTGCTGACCTTCGACAACGCAGGCATGTGGAACCTGAGGTCGGAGATCTTGGAGAGGGCCTACCTCGGCCAGCAGCTCTACTTCAGCGTCGTGTCCCCCGCCAGGTCCCTCAGGGACGAGTACACCTTGCCCGACTCCCAGCTCCTGTGCGGACCCGTCACCAAGCTCCCCAGACCCCCACCCTACACCTGAGCCAGCACCCACGACAGGCATGCATGCATGCGCGCGCGGCAGAACCAACAAATTCTATTTCAATTCATGTATGATAATGTAGCTAGAGCCGCCCTAAACAATAAGGTTGTGCTTGCCATGTACCACGCTTCCATCTTACGTTATTAATCTACTCTCGCCTTGTTTTGCTGTCACTTCTCATCCCACACACCGCTCTTCTCCCTATTCTACACCTCTTACCTCTTATTACCTACTGCGAGAAATAACCAGAGAAAGTACAATTCCAAATATCTTTTTAAAGGTACCTCTAGAGAAATTGATTGGAAATGTCAAATATCACATATGGACGTACTTTTGAAAGCAGACGCGCTTGGATTATTTTCTGTAGTTTTAATTACGAGGGAAACGAAATAAATGTAAAAATGTAAAAAGAAGAAAATCAAGGCAGTCCTGCAAAAGAGCACACTTTTTTTAAAAAAAGGATTGTGACCATATATTGTATTATGTTGTATTCCCTGATTAAAGTTAGAGTTAGGTTTACCTTGAACTTGCAGCATCCAAATAAGAGTCGGCCGGGATTCGATTTGAGTGTTCGTGTTGCAGCACCCTATTTGGAATCCTTCCAAAGGAAAGGCAAACTTGAGGAACAAAATTTCAAAAGTGATAAGAGGCGATGGTGAATGCCTAAGTGTAACAAAAGTTCAGCAATAAATATACAAACTAATACAATTCTGCTTATACCAGTGCAATTAACCCATTCAGGAATGCACGTTTTGAAGATTTTACGAAAGCCCCGTACACGTAGTAAAGTTCATTCCTTCCTCGGTGCTGTGTTGGGAATGCCAATTCACCGAGTTAAGAGCTCCTGCAATCCTCTCAGCTATCAACGCTCATATCGGTGTCTGCAAGAAGAGGTACGCTTCCTGAAGATCACTTGCAACCGTTTAAAAAACAACCGCCACAAGCAGAAAACTAATTCCTCAACCTAAGATTTACATCCACTATGTCAATCATCTCCGTCCCTTCCGCTGTTCACTGCCAACGAAAAAAACAATATCAAATGCACGGTCAAAGGGAAGGCCTAAAAAATACAGAGCTAACCATTATCTATCCACCTATCTCTAGGTCATCATTCTGAAGGACAATGTCAGTGTTCGAAGGGCTACAAGCCACTGGAGCATTGATTGAAGCTTTTGAACTCCCATGGTCAATTTTGCCTGAATGTGGAAAGGAACAAATCAAAAAATTTAAAAAAAATCCACCCGGTACAGAGCTAAGCTTTTTTGAGAACGAATATGGTACAATGATTTTATTTACAGAAATAATCATCAACCAAAAGATGCTATGTGAGAAATGGAAACTGATGTGGTGGCCGAAAAGGAACTTCCATAAAATTGAAAATCTATTACCAAGCTTCGAGATTCATATACAAAAAATTACATGGATGACCAAGCTTTGTAAACGATACCGAACTCCTCATTGGCATTGGGAAAAAGTGTCAGACCAAGGTGAAGAATCTTGAAATATTTTGGAACTTATATCAATGTTTCATTTGTTATTTCACAATGCAACGATAAGTACAGCAGGAGATGAGGTTTATACATCAAGCAATCATTGCCGTCAGATCAATAAAAGAATAACGAATCTGGATAATTTTTCAACCAGCTAAAACAGCAAATGAAAGTAATTTGCAGTACCAGCTTGTAACTTCTTTAAAGTCTTTGTTTTTCGCTTGAGAAGCTTTTCTTGTTCACCCATGAATAAATAACCGTACTTCTCCAATACCCTGTTCTTCTCTTCTAACAATCCCAACATTTCATATGAGTCTGATACCTTACGAACAACAGATTTAGTCCGAGGTCTACGTTCAAATGACTCAAGACCCTTGAAAAGCTTCAAAGTGGCATACAAAGCATAAAATCAGCATAGTGTGCAATAAACTGAGTCAAAAGACTAACAATTTTACACTGAAACAACAAATTAATATCCATGAATTTATGCAAAATGAATTTACAGTCAATCTGAAAAACGATGGAATTTAAATAAGAGTATGGAAATAAAAGTACCTTTACAAGCCTCTCAAGCATGTTATTTCGATAATAAATAGAAATCATAAGCTCACACACTCGCCAAGGAACAGGATGCAGATCAAAACTAATTTTCCGTACCCAGACAATGTGAGCTTCTTCAGCTCTGTTGTCTTTATCCAATGCCTTGATCAACTGTTCATAGGTCCCCATTGTGTTTCCCTGCCCCTTGCTCAACATCCACTTTATCACCTGAGATGGATAAATAGATAAATGGAATTTAAGTGCCATGCGCATAAGAGTGCATGCAATACAGATCTACACAAATGAAAAAGAGAACCACAAAAGCGTAAATGTAAGAGATTAGACTATTAGAGCATCCAGAATAGGCATTAAAGCAATCTTTTCTACGTAGATGTCATGCACATCATGATGATGAACATATATTGACAATGCCTTAATCACAATAAAGGAAATACACAGAATATATCCATTTACCTGTATAGATCTATGCCAATGCCCTCCAGCCTGAAGAGAGAGTAGTGCTTGTTTGATACTGGAAATAGGAAAATTCTTCTTCCATGCAACCCAAGCATCAAGTGCACCATATACAGCCTCTTTTGAATTGTCAAGACCATGCAGCTGACAATTGAGTTGATCTTGATCACAAAAACAGAAAACAACATACATACAGCTCTTGATCGGTTGCATTTTTCCATAGAAAAGGAAAGATTTTTATTCATTTGTGTATCCTTATTTAAAGGTCATTATCAAAAACACTAGCAGTTTTGATGGTTGGCAACAGCTTAGAGTTATTTTTTTGCAATTTTCTGATTACATATCATTTTCATAGTTGACAACAATGATAAATACTGAAGATTAGATGATTACCATAAAAACAAGATAGATTGTTAGTATAGTAGATCACTATAACATAATATTTCCATTTTTGCATTATAGCACTTTTGTGTAGTTTTGTTTAAATTACGTATCTCAAATTTTTAGGTAATTTATCATTTTAGTAGATTTTATATTTCAATAATATAATATTTGAAAGGGATAATACCTTCTAATGGTACCAATAGAAAATTGATTTTATAGGTACCCAATTTAACGACTAACAATGTATCAAAATTGATTGTCATGATCTTCTTTCTTTCCCTACTCAACCTCTCCACCTCCCTCCTCAACTCCTCCCCCTCCTTCTCTAGCCCCCCACCCTTTCCTTCAACCTGTAGATCTCCTCGTTGTGTTTTTCTTCATTTTAATTTTTTTATTGGCTTTGCTGCCTTTCTGATAATATGGTGCTGGAAAAGAACAGCATGGGGCATTTTGTTCAATAACTGAAAAAACCTTATTCATTAGTTTGGATAATATGTGATTGAAGTTCATAAGTCTATGAAGTGCCTTGTTAGGTAATATGATTGGGTAGTTGTGCTTTAGTTCTTGATTGACTGCCTTGTTGATTGCTGTGGATAACTCTGGAACTAGGGATGGTACCATGGAATGAGCATCAATCAGTGGAAAAGAAATTACCAAATTGTCCCTCATTTCAGTGGAGAGAGTAAAAGTCTAAAAGAATGTTTTATATTTAGGCAACTATAGAATCAATTTTCTATAGATACCATTAAAGAATTGGGATCCTATTTGAAAAGTGCATTTTTATACCCAAGTTCAATCTTCACACGTATTTAATTTCTATGTTAAAGTGTAAATATCTCTGTTTGATTTGAATTTTGATTAATTTTATATTCGTATATAAAAAAGTAGCACAAACTCTAAAAATTTTTAGTGCTATTAATTTAAATTACAGATATTTTTATAATTTGTGTAAATAATATACTATTAAAACAAAATTGTATATCAAAATGTTTAGTATTACTGATTTAGTAGTGTTACTAATTTCTATGTTATAGTGTTACCATTTTTTGTAAATTAGTGTTACATTTTATAAACTAATTATACTATTGTTCAATTTAGTATCACAAAACAACTTTTTTTTACAACATTTGTTGCTTCATGTAGATAAAATGATTATGTCAAAAACAAAAAATGATATATTAAAAATTTTAGTTTTTTTTGAATTTGAAGTAGTTTTTATTTGCATATGGGTAAGGTCCCATATTCCATGGAGAAAAATGAGTATATTGATGTTTCAATCTATAGTATATTAGGATTTTCCTTATGACCAAAAACCAGGAAATTGTAATGGAAAATCTAATATTCTAAAACAAATCCAATACTTACCACGCCAATAAGAAATTTATTATCTTCCCGAGAAGAAATATTATCCCCAATTCTTTTTTTGCTAAGGTATCCTTCTTCATGCCAAGAATGGCCTAGATTTTTGCTAGATTTCTGAACCTGAAAACCATGGTCATAAGTGTCAAGATTAACAACTACATATGATTACTCTTTGAAAAAGATGTACACTCAGAAAATCATGCGTTATTTCTCTTTGAATGACACTGTCCAGATTTTTTTAAAAAGAAATACAAGGCTGATCTATGTAAAGCATTAAATTACTAAAAATTAGACATCCTCGTGGAGAATATGATGATTCAATCAACTAAAAATTTCTGTTAGTAAAAACTTACCATTTTGATTCACGTCATTCACGTTCATTTTTATTTTTCAGATAAGTTCTAGTACTAGAATATATTAAATATATTCAAGTACAACCACGACCAAAACATTAGCTCCATTCAGAGTTGGTTTCTAACACAATAAACCATCAGTACTAATTTCAAAGCTCTAAGGCTAGAAACATAGAATGGTTGTTGTTTACTTCAATAGTTCAAATTCAGTAACCATACGAATCTAGTGTTGGTCACCAATAAACAATAGCAATAATAATCTCAGTTTCGTGCCATTTGAAAAGTCTAGATTACCATTTCTAATTCCAGCCATAAAACAATAAACAACATCTGCTCTTTTTTTATTACAGCATCATGACGGTTGTTTTTCTATAATTCTTCTGGAAAGACCCTGTGAAGTGCATATGCTTATACACTAGTATGCTTACTACCCTTAAATCACAAACTATGTTATGCATCTTAACAAAATACTTCAAATTAATTCTTGATCAAAATCAAAAGGTTTTTCTTGACAGTAACCTCTCCATGTCACATTCTACTTTGTATAGAAGTTCCCATTTCCATGTTTCTACATCTCATGTATTTATGTGCTGCACAAATGACATGGTTCTCATCCACATTGTCAATCTGAGAAGCTGAACAAAATACAGTTCAGAATTTGGGATTATTACAAGCACTCTTAACAATGAATCATTTCAGACCACAAAAGGCAATCATATTTTCATGGTAGGTTGCAAACTTTCCATATTCATATTACTAAAATAACAAATTCAACAGACCAAAGTATGGAAATCATGAAAGGCTCCAAATAGCTATAAAGACTTGTAGCACTAAATCCTAGATTGATTCATGCCATAGAAAATAACACACAATTAAGCCTGCACACCAAATTTGCATATATGTTATTCATTTCTAAACACTATTATGTTACACTTGATATTCAGGGTCCTTTGATGTTTAAGCTAAAAACAGGAGCAAGTCTGAAGAAATCTTGCATTAGTGTAACTTGGGGTTTTTCTGCTGGGTTAGCTAATCCAGTTCATTTGTATAAGGACGATCTTATTGTGAATAAGTTTAAAACTATTCTCTTCAAAAACATAAACCAATAAGTTTCGCAGTTGGTATATTTACTACATTTAAGTAAAAAAGCCCTGAAAAGGTTCTGGAACATTTACAAAATTTAACTGAAATAATCCCCCAATTCAGGGGAAAAAAAAAAACCTTTGATGGAGCCCGCATAGTGGGATGAAGGTTTGATGTTGGTGATGGCTCTTGTTGCTGCACCTGAAGTAGTTGCCTTCTGTCAGATGGCCTGGTTTGGAAATCAACCATGTGAGCATATTGTTTGCAACATAGGCGCGTCCATCTAACCTACACAAACAGAAAGTTCATGAAACAAAATGAAAGAGAAATAGTAGTGAAAAATTCTGATGAAGGGGAGTCTATCTGCCCATGTCATCATTAGGGGTACGGTAGAATTTAGTGAGACGGCATAAAAATGCAGTAATCATCAACATGGATGAGCGTCATACTTTAAAATCATCAAATTTTTAAATCATGAACACTGTTTGTAAAATATGAACCGTTTAATTTGCAAGTACAAGAGTAAATCTGGCAGAAAAGTCCATGAGTGCATTAGCAGACAAGAAGAAGAACAAAGGAGCTCGTAAAAGTTAGGAGTTCGGAGACGATGCTTATCAACATATTAATCGGTATATATCGTCACAGTATGTTTGAAAGCAGAGTACCACAACCGTGGCACAGAGATTTTAGACGCAATTGATATGCAACACAGTCTTGTAACTTGACAAGAATAATTCAGAAAGTTCCAACTAATAATGGATGATGAATAGAGGAAAAATGCTTACCTTAAACAAACCCCTTGAAAGCCAACACTTGCGGGTCTCCGCAACGAAGCCATTACTCTACGCATTGCTCTATGTAATCCTCTCCTTCTACCGTTGTACACTACTACTGCAACTAAAACAAATTCGTGAGGGGAGATTACAAACCAAAAGGCCGAAGGCCATACGACGTGAAAAGCCAGCGAAGAGGATGAACCCCCGATTGTTAGGGTTTTTTACTTTCTAGGTTCGAGGAGAGTGCGTGCCCGAGGTCGGAAAATAAAGAAAGTGTAATTTTAAAAATATATTGTACCGATAAATAAAATTTATAAAACAAGACACTTATCTTAAATTTATAAAATCAATTTGCTTTATGATACGTTATATTATTCATTTTTATATATAATATATTTACATCTATACACACACATTTTGTATAGACATCTTTATGAAAAACGATTTTTTTCTTTTTATAATAAGTGAGTTTCACTTTTAAACATAGGTCAACATATATATATATATAAATAAATAAGTAGACTCTGCTTTAAATATGAGGTTATTGTATTTGTTCACAGTAAGATAAACTTCTATATATATTATATTAACATTCTTTACAAAAAATTATCAAAAATTTATATAAACGTGGACATGTAAATGGATGAAAAAAAGACCTTAGGCTGTACAACAAAAAACATGGGGACATCTTAGGGATATTTTCCCTTAATTTTAAAGGTATTTTTCTAAAGATGCATCCTCCATTTCTTCACTTTAAATATATAACTTAAATCTTGCACCCTCATTTGAGCCGTCCATACTACTTGGTAAAGTGATATATGCAACATCAATGATTTAGGAGGAAAAATCCAAAAATAAAAAGATAGGAAAATTATTATATAATTTTTTCTAACTTTACAAACTTTTTTTATTTTTACTTTTATTTTTATACTTTTCAAAGTGTACAAACAGATCATCGTTAAGGATAGAAACATTTAGTTGTGACAACTATCTAAAACCGTTATTAGCTTCAACATACAATATCGTTGAAAAAGTTAGTCTCGTTTGATTCAACTTCCACATAAATCTCGAATAACTTTAATGTATAATTTTTTATTATTATATAATTTTAATTTTATTTACAAAATTAATTTTAACTAAAGTTCTCATCTGTAGATTAGGGTTGGAAATGTTTGCTTGGGACTAATTAAAAAAATGATTTTATGTCCTAAAGGTCGAAGGTAATTCTTCTTGAACAAGCATTAGCTTTATAAATAAATAAAATCTAACATCTGTGGAAAATACGAAGGACGAACTTTTATTCACTGCTGCCTATTTTGAAGTTACACTTTTGCTTAAATATCAAAGTCGATTTCTATTACAAATCACTTAATTGTTGTAAACATAAACAAAATATAAAGAACCACAAATGAATAGACTTATTGAGATAAAATCCTGCACTGGTAAAAACACAAATAGAATTTGAATATTTGATATTATATATATAAAAGAGGAATTTTTACTTATTATTAATTGATTTTAAGTTGAACTAAGTTCTAAATAAAAAAAATTTGAATATTTTGTAATAATGTAAATTATTAATAACTTCTAGCTAGATCAAATAAAATGATAGAAAATAAGTGAAATTATGGTTTCCGGGAGAATTTATTTTTTTCTATTTAATTAAAAGCTGGATTTTTTTAGAATTTATCTTGAATATCCCCGCTAGCTTATGTTTTACATTTATCCTTACCTTATCCTTTACATTTATATGCCAATAAATAGGTAAATCCCCGAATTAAAATAGTAACAATAATAATTTTTTTATCTTTACATTTATATTTACACTTTCCTCGATCTCTTCGGTAATAATTTTTAAAAGTATTTTAAATCTAAAATATTGAAAAGTATGGTAGCACGGTAAGTGTTGGTTGGTGCGGTGGTTTGTAGGCAAAATCTTGCATCGAAAAGGGAAGTTTCTTCTGTTTCTCAGTGTTTTTTATAACAAAGTATTTTAACTTTGAATGCTGTAAATAGTTGAGAGTTAAGTTTTATTAATAAATAAAGTTAAAATTATATAATAAATTATAAGATAAAAATTTATATATAAAGATTTATGAAATGACGATAATATATAAAAATTTATGTAAATTTAAAATTAGAACTGCAAATCATTAGCAGATGAAGTTTTAACTTGGTAAGCTAATTTTCGTTATTATACATATAGTTCAATTGCCCCTATATATTAGGAAATTGCTTCTTAGTTAAAATTAAAGTTAAATCAATAAGAATTTTAACTATATAACAATAACATATTCTTCTCTACATTTATTGATAAAAAGTTAAAATTATTCTTATCAAGATTACCGCCATATATATAATTATATATATATATGTAAGACTTTCCATATTCCACATGTACCAGGCATGGCGTATGGAGAGAATTTTCTTCAATAGATACGATTTCCATACGTCCCTCTTCGATAAAGAAACTGAGTGGGAAAGCTTGACGCCAACGTGAGATACACGGAAAGGGCAGCAGCAAGTTTGAAAAGGGCGTGCCTCAAAGGGAGAAAAGAGCGTGCCTCAAGAGGAGGAGAAAAGGGCAAAGCCCCAGAAAAGCACAGCGTTCACTGTAGGATGCAGACATAGCTCGGTCCCAACAGAAGTCTGCCCTGCCCCCCCACCCCTCACCCAAAGCGTTGAATTTAATAGATGGGGCCATACCTTTTCCCATGGTAGTTTCTACTCGTATCAAATCAAAAGGAGGGAGGGGGTGGAGGACACTCCAAAGACGACCTCTTTGCTCTGCTTGCCATCGGGAACACGATGACCCACTCCGGTCCAGGCTTTTCCAGACCTGCAAAGCTTGTCTTTCCACCCCTCGGTTTATTTTGATGGAGATAAATGTAGGAAACATGAGAAACCAGCAGCACTTGAGGATGAGAAATGGTTGGAACTTGAAGAATTCAACGAAGAGGTAACTCAATAAGAAGCTGGACAGGTGAAAAAAGATAAGAACAAGCGTTTGGATTTTATTTTTTTAAAAAAGTAGTAAAACAAGGGAAAACAGACAACGGCAACATCCTCGTCCTCATTTCCTTTACTTTCTTTCTAGCAATGCACCAGGGCACAGTGACGAACAGGCTTTGGTGAATGCATGGCATGCAACAGGACCATCACCACCACCATCGTCAGTACCTTGAGCCAGCAATGGATCTCCACGCAGAAGCAGTGAGAAGGCATAGATCCTTCCACCCAAGCTTGAGAGTCCCATTCTCCTCGACAAGAGTGTAACCGTCGCAAGGAAACATGGCGAGCAGAAGAGTGGCCTGGGTGGCAGCATTGCCAGCGAGAGACATGGATCGGAAGCCAGAGTAGGAGAGCTTGTCCCTCCAATTTCGGAACTTGATATCACCCGTTCTCGCCAGACCCCCTACCGCAAGGACGTTCCTTATCTCCCTGGACAGGAGCTGCTGCTCCACCACATGGCGTTCGTGACTGTCCTCCCCGTAGCACGCACCCAACGAGTCGAACAATGCGGAGTAGTAGTGGATGGCCTCCACGAAGCGGGCGAGGAAGGAGCTCGCCTGGCTCAGGTCCTGCTCCACCATCGTCACCACCTTAGGCGCCAACCTTGATTTGGACAAATCGAGGAGAATAAGAACAAAGCACCGTCGCTTCAAATCGACCAACAAAAAAAATCGGAGTACTGGATGGGACGTGGGCGATTGGATTCGGACCACCGGCAATTTATTAGAATTCGGGGACGGCAAAAGCCGAAAGGTTGTGTTGTGATCGTGCCGATGTCCGACTAAGCTCCGGATCCAACACCATCACAACTTTGGGTGATACTTTAGAGAAAGGAAGCAGTGCATCGTCGTAATGGAGCACACCTTTTTCTAAGATTCATAAAGTGCTTCGTCTCAATTTGAATCATTTTTTACATGCCCCGGCAAGTGTGTAGAAATTTAAGTAGGATGCTCACCTCCGGAGAAGCCAGAGGGTGTTGGCGTCGGAACCGGTGACATCGTAGAGCGAGTGGTGCAGCCAGTGCACGGCCACGGCCTCTCTCTTGCTGACGCTCAGCCTCTCCGGGTCGAGATGCCCCACCTTCTCCGCAACAGGGAAGAACTCGAAGGGCAGACCCAATGTCTCGGCGAAGTCGGACAGCCTCTTGCCCGTCGCCTCCAGCGCATCCATGCTCGTCCCAAGGCCGGTCAACCTCACATTCGGCGGACCACCTGGCCTCGAGGCCAGGATGTGGAACAGCCCCGGCCACTGAAGCCCCTGCATGATGTCCAGGTCGATGATGTGCACCCTCTCCTCCCTCTCGAAGGCTTCTTGTATGGCCTGGTTCGCTGTGAAGTGGGAGAACTTGATGAAGGGGCTGATGCCGTTGAACACCTGAAACGCCGCGGCGAGCTTCTGGCGGTGGAAGACGGGAAGAGGCCCGTAGGTGCCCAGGCAGGAGCTGACGAGCCGAGCTGACAAAGCCTCCGAGAAATAGGCGGCCACGCGCTGGGCGGAGGTGCCGTAGGGCGTGGAGAGTTCGAACATCTCCAGAAGCATCCGGTTGGCCTCGTCGAGATTGTCGGCGGAGACCGCCTCGGCGCATTGGAGAAGAAGGGTGAGGAGGTGGAGACCTTCCTCGTCCCGCTTCTGCTTCCGGAGTTCCTCGCTCCTCCTGGACTTTGCCGCCACCGCCGCAGTCAGGGCGGTCGTGCTTGCCTCCTCGGCGGCGGACTTGGTCTTCGGAGGTTGCTGCCGTGGAGGGTTTGCGTTTGTAGCCCTGTTGGTGGTGGGCGGAAGGCGAGCTGGGGGTGGATGCCGGATTTGGGTTTCATCGCAGTTGCCGAGCCGGGTCGCTGGAGCCGTGGGGATGGAGAAGGGATGGTCCACACATCTCTCCTGTGCACATTGTTGCACCGAGGTGGGAGCTTGTGCTTCTTGTTGACGGTGTCCGTAAGGACGACTCTCTCGCCTCCTTTTGTCAAAGGGCTCCGAAGGTAAGGCACGGGGAAGTGTCGGCGGCTGCGGTGCCGGCGAGTTGCAGTTCGGGTCCGCGGCGAGGGACCGGATTCGGTATTCGAGAACGGCAGCAAGGCTTGGGTTGCAGGGACGGATGATTTCTCTAACGTTGTAGATTAGCTGTGGAACAGAGACTTCCGCTGGGGAGTCGCCGATGATATCCCGGATTATCCCATCAATCCAGGCCGTCGCCACGGCAGCTCCGTCACCAACACCGGTGATGTCGTCGGACCCAGATGCCGGAGGGGCAGAAGAAGAGACGACCATGGACAGAGCATCGTCATCGGAAGAGAAAGGTGGTAGGGTAGCGAAGCCACAAACTGGGGGAGGAAGAGGTAGGGTGGAAGGCAACGGCTGACGAGTCGACAGATTGGGAGGAGGAAGGATAGGATTATTGTGGTCGTGGGCTTCAATGTTGAAGGTTGAGAGAAGCGAAGAATGAGAAGTGGTACTCGCACCTCGCAGATCTGCAAGAAAGACAAGCGAGTCATTGCTGGGGTTTGGTTCTCGCCTGGAGAAGGACCTCTGGTTTGGGTAAGGATGATCGGACAGGAGGTCCAGATCAGCGAGTGTTCTCTTCCTTGCCATCTTGCCGCCGCAACTCTTCTGCTGCGTGGAGAGTGGTGGAAGTGGAGGTGGAGTAGGTGGGACAAGTGTTTGTGGGTTTGATGAGCAGTAAAAGCTGATGAGATCAGATGGGTGGTTATAAATGACGGTAGCACTACTGGAGTAAACGGGAGAAGAGTCGGTGATTTGCAGGTAGAAGAATGATCGTAGTAGTGTGGAAGGAGGAGAAGGCGGGAGGAAGGGGCGGCCATCGTCAGAAAAAACAAGAGGAAGGGGCTCTGAGCATGATGGTGGGAGCAGGAACTAAAGTGCAACGAGGATAATAACAACAGCCACCACAGAAAATGCAGGAATCAGGGTCGACGAGGGGAAGGAGGCGGAAGAGGAGGAGCGAGGCAGCCATTCTGTTCGGGTGGCGGTGGTCGTCGTCGTCGGAGAAAGATCATCGAGTTTTGTTTCGTTGATCTCGTGGTTTGCGTTGGTACTGGCGTCATTTGGTTACCTAAAGCTAACGGTGGCCTTCCTTTTTGTTTTAAGAAAAAACCTCCTTTTTGAAACTCGGAAGGTTTGGACTTTGAGCGGTCGGATTCTTCCGTTTGGGCATTTTATCTTCGAAGTGATGATATCATTTATGGTTGTGATAATATTTTTAAACTTTAAAGTTTTAATTGAAATATTTATTGTTTTATAGATTTACGACTGTAGTTCTACAATATCGATCAAAAAAATTTGAAGTAATGACAAATAATCTACTCCGCAAACGAACATTACCGGTAAATTAATTATTTTCCCCTCCCAATTTTTAAGACCTGTGATAAAATAATGTTTTTCAAAAGACGTTTTTCCCAAAAGACATATTAATCTCCAATACAACGAACGGTCTGGATCGATTTGCAGATGAACTCCCTTTCACGGGGCTCAGGGATGACCGTCGGCTTCCTTTTCCGTTGTCCGCAGAAAATGAGCTGGACAAAGCAGGTCAAACAATCCGGAGATATCTCGACGAATGCAACGGCAGGGCACCAAACATATTATAATTGTTGAACTTTTTTACGAGTCCATTTAAACGGACCGAAAAGTTCTATAAATGAAGCCCCAAGGATGCATAAATCATGAAAGGATGGCCACAAAAAAGGTCTGAACCCCACCCTTAATCCTGCACCTACGTCAAACGACATTGATTTTTTCCTTTATACCTCATACAAAACATGCGCAAATCATTCTTTTTGTTTAGAAAGGGTACAAATAAAGCGTCCTTCAATTTAATTGTGTTCTCCGTTTCAGAAGTGTTAATTAGATCGTATTTAATTAGATAAATATGATTTAATATAATTAAATTATATTATTAATTGATATAACATAATTTAATGAATAAAGCATGAATCACATTAAAATATTTTCGTACTGACAAAATATAACATATTTTTAACATCGGTTAATACGACAAAACACAAAAAGAATTTTATAATTTTTTAATATACTTTTATCTGTATCTCGCTAATTTGAGTTGTTAATAAATAATATATAATTGTAAATTTAAAAACATGCGCATTTAACTACTTTTTAGTATTTATAAATTATATTAATTTTTAATAAAATTAAAAAAAATTAAACCATACTAGATTAGGCAACACATCTCGATGCAAATCTAAATAAATTAACTTAAACCGTCGACCAAAAGATCAGACTTAACGTGACACAAATAATGTCGTGCTTAAAACAAATAGACAACTCAAATTTTATTTTAAAATGCTTACTGTAAAGCTGTGTTTACTGTAAAGCATACTCTCCTTTTATTTTAAAATTTTCCCGTTTCTAATAAAATTTTCTTATAAAAGAAATCGAAATATTTTTATTAAATCTTAATATCTTAAATTTAATAAATATGTCTTAAAATAATAATTTAAATTTTTAAAAAACAGTTGGTGTGTGTCGTCCCACATGGGCTACCCGCACCAGGGCCCAGGGGCTTGTCCAGTCCATGCAGAGACAGCGCCGAGTCTGGAACGAACCTGTAGTTGCCGTTTCCGGGTCAAGGGAAAAGAAGGATTTGATTGATTGACGTGGACTCGCAGAGCCTGAACATAGGCCAGACCCGCCATCTGGCCCACCTCCATACCAATCATACATATCTGTTTCTCTTATTTCTAATGATTCCAAGTAGACAGAAGTTTTTTGTTAAAGTTCATTTCAAACATATTCTTGGAATGTCAAAATATCTTTTAGGTTGAAGTTGTATACGTTTAATAGAACGTGAAGCATCGTAAAGTATTTGACTCGGCATCAAGTGAACTGTAGAACAAGTGGGACACCATACAAAATAAGAAAGAAATGCACGCGCCGGACATTGCCACTGGTATTTAACCATTTTATAATCATTTTTATTTTTTAAAATAAAATACGTACGAGTATTCTGATTTTATTTATATTTAGAAAAAACGAAAGGTTGAACAGGAGCAGCACAAATGGTTCAAAAGAAAAGTGGCCGAAAGCTCCGTGTGAAGGAGCGCGGGAGGACGAGGGAAGAGGATAGAAAAAAGGGTGTTGGTTTTTTGATAGTCGGGCAGAGGAGGAGTGGTTGCCGCGGCCGCCGCTGCCAATCCATGCATGGTATTGTTTCGCCTGCCCTACGCCCCTTTCCCGTTTGCACTTTCAGTTGACGACGGTGGTAATACTCGGAAAGGTATCATCGTTTGCTTGAAAGAGCAATCTAACAGACACTTTTCCGGGAGTCGCAGAAAAAAAAGAAATAACAGACGCTTGTCGGCGGATCGGTGTAAACGACTCGTTTGCGTGGAATATGATAAGATTTCAATGGTGTGTGCGACCGGTGGCGGTTGTCCTCTTCCGCTTCACGTCCAACACATTTGGTGAGTTTAAGAGTTTATTTCTGCCTTTAGAAAGTAATTTTTGAGAAAATTTGAAAAATAGTTTTTAAGGTAAATTTTAAAAATAATTTATTTTAAAACTTTTTTCTAAAGGTTACAGAAAATATTTTTTCCATTTTTCATAAAAACATTTTTTAAATACACAATTCCTCGAAGATCTTGACATATAAAAAAAGGGGGAAGAAAAACAGCTCCTCCCGCCTCTTCCCGCCGTTTGTTGGCTCGCCGGACGCTGAGGACTCACCGCGTCCCCTGTCCATGCCCACCTCGCCACCGGCCAATTAATCAAACAATCGTGGTTTGCCACAGCTGTCGGTTTCGATAATGTCCATTTTTTGAGATTCTGGTAAATCTACCAAGATATTTCCAATTATAATGTTCAACACAGATAGGAATTGTCAAAAAAAAACATTATCAGGTTTTAAAAAAAACAATTATCACTTTTAGTGTATTAACTATTAATAAAAAATTCCTTAACTACTGGCATACTACTTTAATAATAAAAGAATATTAAATTTTTCGGAACAGGCGCGCGGATATTGAATTCAATTTACAGACCCAAAACAAAAAAAAATGAAGCTGCGAAAGAGACATTCGACATTTCGACACATATTAATTAGCCGGAAAAATTTTAAAAAAAGTGGTTATTGCGGTAACGAGTTATGGGCCCCATGCAGATGGAAGCTTGGCGTCGGCCTAGTTCAGATACCGATGGATCTGGCTGCCGCTGGCGAGAGGACTCACCGGAGATCCAGGTGCTTCCAACCCCGGCACCGCCCTCTTGAACTGCTGGATCGCCAGCACAGACGCCGTCGACGAGAAATCCGAGGACGCCAAGAGATCACCTATGGCCCCCAGCTCCGGGCTCTCCGTCCAATCCGTCAACCCCTCCGTCAGCGGCAACTCCATGCCTTCCCCTCTCCCCACCACGTACAAGTCGTAGATGCTCTCCATCGACCTTATCGCCGTTACCGTCTCCACCCCGTTCGCCACCGGCTTCTCCATGTACGTCACCTTGTCGTCGGTCATCGTCTTCACCCTGAACTCCTTCACGCACTCGTCGTCGAGCAGCCGCTCCCTCTCGCCGTCCGACAGGACGTTCACGACCCTGGAGTCCCGGGAAGAGGTGGACGATGGGTTCCACGGCCCTTGGGGCTGGTTGGCGTCCAAGAACCGAAGCACCGTGACAGCCGTGGCGGGGTGTTCCGCCATGCGGGAGGCGTAGGCCAGAGCTTCGCGGTCGTCGGGCCCACCGATAAAGATCACGGCGACGTGATGGGCGACGTGCTGGCCCGCGACGACCCTGCCGGTGCCACCAAGGCCTCGGTCGACGAGGATGCCCACGGAGCAGGGCGCGTTGGCCAGGACGTTCTGGTTGAGGATGTGGATGCCGGGGTTCGAGATCTCCATCACGCCGTCTACGGTGTGTTGTTTATGGAAGGGGAGGAGGAGGAGAGCGGCGTGCTTATCCTCGGCCAAGTTGCACACGTCCTCGTGCATGGTGGAGTAAGCGGACACGACGGTGAGGGGCTGGACGGACACGCCGCCGGCGTGCTGCTCGTAGCTCTCGAAAGCTTTGATGATTTGATCGGACTGGGCCTTGACGCGGTTGAGATTCCCCTGCCCTCCTCCGGCACCCGCCCGTCTCCTTTCGCTTTCCCGGTTGGAGTCGTGGACGATGAGCATGGCGGACTCCCGGCCGGTGAGCTCGACGAGGTGGAGGGTGTAGACGAAGATGGGAGAGCGCTTTGTGGGGTGGGAGATCTCGAGAAGGCTGATGGTAGACGGCACGTTGCGGGTGGTGTGGATGCAGGCGACCAGCCTGAGCTCCGAATCCGGCCTACCCTTTTGGATCGTCCGGCGCTTGTACCCGACAAAATGTCGAGATGAGCCGTGCAAGAGCGTCGCCAGCGGCGACACCAAGGCCGTTATCAGCGCCGACATCAGGATCATGATCGAGTAGGACTGCGTGTACAACACCTGCGCATCCGATCATCAGGTCGGTAGGCACGCGTACAGATGAGGGATGTTTGAAGGGAGTGGACGGGTTGGGTCGGCACCTTCTTGTCCAGGGCGATGTGGAGGACGATGAGCTCCATGAGGCCTTTGGTGTTCACGAGGACGCCCAGCAACAGGCCTTCCCGGGTGGGCATTGCGTAGAACTTGGACACCAGGAGAACGATGCCGACTCTAGCCAGGCCGGCGCAGGAGATCACGCCGATCAGGAAGCCGTACACGCCGGGGTCTCTGATCGAGGAGAAATCGACCTTTACGCCGACGACGGCGAAGAAGAGCGGCATCATGAATCCGGTGGTGAAGTCCTCCAGCTTCTCGATCATAACGGCCGCCAGAGATCCGTTTGGTATGACCACGCCCAAAACGAACGCGCCGAAGACGGCGTGGATGCCCACCGCATCCGCCATCACTCCGCACACCAGCACCGTCACGAGCATGGCCACCACGTACACCTCCTCCACCGTCTCCCCTTCCTTGGTCTTGGACATGATCCACTCCGCCACCGGCCGGGCGGTGTAGTACAGGATGATGACGAACATCATACCCGAGAAGACGACCCCCACGGGAGCCACGTACGAGCGGTGCTGCCCCGTCAGCGCCAGCGCAATGGCCAGCAGAATCCACGCGATGCCGTCGTTTAGGATTGCCACGCAGATCGCCAGCTTCCCGGTGTCGCTGCTGAGGAGCTTGAGTTCCGCGAGGATTCGGGCCAGCACGGAGTAGGCGGTGATGGAGAGCGACACGCCGACGAATATGAGGAAGGAGTCGGTGTAGTCCCTGCTGCGAATCTTTTCCCCGAACACGGAGAACGCGATGAGCTCGATGACGATGGGGAGGACCACGCTCGCCGACGTGAAGGCCCACGCCCTCTTCCCAGCTCGGCGGACGGTGCTCACGTCAACCTGCAACCCCACCAGGAAGATGAAATACACAAGCCCCAGACTGGCCATCGACTCCAGCACCGCCATGCTTCTCGCCGGGAACACCAACTCCATGTAGTTCGGAATCCTGCCCAGCACGCCCGGTCCCAGCAGTATCCCTCCCTACGCCGCACAAAATCCCTGCAGTCGTCATACACCAACCCCTCCCTTCCCCATATACCACCCCAAAGGAGTAACTTACTTACGATGATCTCCGCCACGAAGCGCGGCTGCCGCAAATTGCGGAAGACGAGGATGTAAAGCCCACGAGTGACGACGATGACCATGATCGCCTGCAGAATGAAGAGAGGAAGGGAAAAGGCGAAGGGGTTATCGCCCAGCCACGCCCCCGCCGCGGGGATCATCGTCTGGGAGTAGCAGATGATGATGGATCTGGGGTCGTACGACAGATCCTGCCGCACCCCGGAGGCCGTGGCCGGATTGGAGAGAGCCGCCATGGCTGCAGCGGTCGAGGATGCCGTCGAGTTCAACCCCGAGACGCCGGTAGCCATTGTGCTCCCCGGAGAGCGGAGAAGGAGATGCTAGAATAATAAGGGGCAAGCCGGGGGTGGGGGTCTGGTGTCCGTGGCGTCGGTCGAATGCAAGATTCGGGCTGGGTTCGTGGAAGATGAAGATGGATGGCATGGGTTCGTCGGATGAATGCTCGCCTTCTCCTATATTTATCCACTCCGTTTTGGACTCGACGATGGCACGCCTGTGAATAGCATGTCGTGCTCGACCACCTACTTATTAGTCGTAATTCTCGTACTTATTAATCAAAACTTCTTCTGCTTTACGTGCTTCTCTTCTTTTTTTTCAAAAAAAAGAAACGGTGACGAAATTCATGAATCCACGTGAGCAGAGCTCATCACATCAGTCCAGGGTGCAAGTGCACGGCCATATTACAAGCCATGGCTGGAGGATGCTGAAATCAGAATTCTTGTAGTCGAAAAGCAAATGATAGGCGGACAATATAATTCGTATAACCCATCCTAATTTCTACAAGACTCCTAACGTAAACAAACAAAAAGTCTTGCCTACGTAAATAAAGCATCTTTACACCAAATATTGCAAGGCCCCTTCCATAGATTCGTGGTTGAAACCCGGCCCCTCGTGTAACCGTGGAGTTTAACAGAATGTGCTTGCCGCCTCCTCTGGTATCCGAGGCGTCAGCGTACAATTAACTCCCTCATTGTGTAGAAAAGAGAAAACTTCCTCACCAAGGAGTTTTTATCTCGGAATTTCGATGGCTTTTAAAAAGGTTAAAAGCTAATCCTACAAAAAAAGTTACCACAACAATACAATGTTTTTACACACTTACATGGACTTCAATAAAGCTTTCTGATTGTCGAATTCACTATATTTACCAAAAGAATCCTTTATATCTTGAGGAAAACATTTCTAAAGTTCTACATGATCGAACAATCCACAGACAAACAATTATGAGAAAATTGAAAATTTTCATATTAGGATCATGTTGGCCATGTTCTTTTTTCTTGGGAAAATAAAGAATAGAAATCCAAAGTGATTTGAAATATAGGTATATATTTTCAGTTATTTTTTCTACGTTTTCCTGCCCTAGTGTGAGGGAAAATCAATTACTTTGACCTGGAACTTTTCTTTTTCTCTACATTCCCGCCAAACCATACCTTTGCATTGATGATATTTGCCAAAAACCATTTGAATTGATAAGACAAGTACAAAAAATAGAATTAAGTAGACACATTTCATTGATAGATTATTATATAAATATACAGATTAAGAGATGTAACAATGGCATTTCCATTTTGCATACTGGTTAGAAGAATTCAACCCAGCTAATTAAGTCGATGTTAAATCGATCGATTGTCAGCATCTTGTGGAATATCCAGTACAGGAGGAATAGCATCCACCTTGTAACGCAAATTCTGTTGAAGGAAAAAATAGTATAACATGTATCAGCACGAATGCTTCACTTCCATTTGAAATGTTTCAGAATCAACAAATTGAATTGCCAAATTAATATAAAAAAATTAATCATAAAATTATGACATAAAACTTTAACATCAGTTTTACATGATTGCTACAATTTCATGTCTTTGCAATATTTCTCAATGCTACCTCTGATCGTCACTTCTCAGGTTTTGTAGCAGAGGAAAATTATTTATCAAAATGACAGCTATGATAGGTTGAACTTTCAGTAATGGATGAGAAAATGCAGATAACATGATGCAAAGCTGCAAAGGATTTGTTTGATTAACCGTAATCATGTGTAATACAATGTAATATAATTAAATTGGATCCCTTAGATTACAAAATATAAGTTTTTACAAATATGAACTAATAAGAATATAATTCCTTGAAACAACACTTAGCTAATTAATTGCTAACTTAAATGGTAAAATTGATTTCGTATAATAATCTCATATTTAGTTTCATTTAGTTAATTGCAATCTTAATGTAATGTAATTAAATTACATTACATAACTAAATTGCAATATTTAGTAACAGATATAAATTAATTATGAAGTTATTTAAAGAATCAATTTTATCAGTTAAACTTATATTTAATTGGTTAAGTGATGTTTTGAAGAATTTAATTCCTCCTTATAAACACATTTCAAAATTTATATTCAGAAGAACTCAAATATTGTAATATAATGAAGGAATATAATTTAATTACATTATAATTACAGACAATCAAACATGCTCTACAAATAAAATTACAGCCAACCAAACACGACCTAAGAGAAAATGTAAACACTAGTATCCCATTGTACTTAGGAATTGGTTGATAGTGCTTTTCATTGTCATCATGGTGGGCAACGATTAGGTGCAGGCAGCAATGCTTTTCATTATAAATGGATCTTTTAAAACTCAATTTCTAATTCTATCATTTCTTCCTCCATCTCCTATTGATAGCACCAAATTCTAGCAACCAGCGGCCACCCATCAAGCACATTTACTACTTTTTTACGGCAAGACCAGCTTATTTCCATTAGTGTTTCTTGTAATTTACTTTCTATCAAATATTGCCCTTATTATTGACTATTTGAATGTTTGATGCTAGTAATGCTAAAAAGGTTAGTTATAAATCAATTTTTACCGCCAAATATAAGATTACAATAAAATTTCCTGACATCATTGACACAAAGTTTCCTACCATTCCCTCACATTCATGAGGACAATTTTGTGTACATGCCACAAATCCCCATGCATGTGTGGAGATCAATGACGAGAAATGTTCAATAACAAGTAATTTCCTGGTGATAACACCAAGAAAACCTGCCCCCATAAGATTAATGGCACAGTTAACAGGTCCGAAAACTGTCTCTATATCAATGTGGGTCGGCATCTACATCAACTAAATGTCAAAAATTCCTTCATCTTAGTAACACCTCAACAAGTATCAATTTGAAAACTGACATCTTCCTAGCTAATTGGTAAAATATAAAAAGCTTAATGTGGTAGCTGCATCGCTTGAAAAGATTCTTGATTCCTTGTGCATTGAAAACAATGAATTAAACAACTTGTATGGCACAAACACGACCAAAATATTGATAAAAACTTGGTCCACTGTGATTTGCATGGCTATTCCATGTTATGATTTGCAAAATCAACATGATTTTAACGTGATGCACAAAATAAAGTTCAACAATACATATTCCGATTTAAAAGTAGCTCGAGCAAACAGGTAGGAATCATTTCAAATTACCTTCTTAAAGAAGGTTGAATAGGAATTGTCCCATATTAGTTTGTAGCAGCCAGCAACTACAGTGGAGAAATTTCCCTGCAAGTAAATATTGTCAAGAAGAACAAAGGGATTCTCAAAAGCAAAATATAAAGTTATAATGGTCATAAGGGAGCAACTCACTTGATCTGATTCGTAACGCTTATATGGTAAAATCATCTACACAACCAAACATGCATCAGAAAAAGAAAAAAGGATCCAATACCGATGGAAACTAGTACATCATCGTTCAATACTAATTTATACTTACAGTTGTCTCCCCTGATGGACTAACATATTCCATGCTAAATCCAATATCCTATCAAACAAGATACATACATTGATGAGAAACAAATCGTTGTTAGAGATATAGTATGTGACTAGATGCCCTATAAATTATAATTCCTCACCGTTAAAATTAATGATCAATTGTTCCACTGCTCAAAATTTTACCAAGAACTAATGGTTTAAGAAAAACCAAAAACCACTCTCTTCCACCAGCACCCACCCGACACATTGCCAGTCATTCAACCATTCTAGGCCTGCTCCGGTCCAGATCTGTCACCATTCCAGACCTGCCACTACTACCCAGCCATCCCACCCTTCTCTTCATCAGTGCCGTCTTACACACTCTCTTCCTCAACATAAGTGGCATCCACTGGCCGCCCCTCCATGTTATGGGCCCACAGACAGTTCCATGCAGCATTGCTAATGGCATTAGCCCATGCAGCATTGCTAATGGCATTAGCCCATGCAGAATGCAGCCCCGCCGATATGTTGAAGACCCTGAGGGTGTGTGGGTTCTGGGAACACACTATTTCCACCATGTGTGCCTGGTGCTTGTGTCAATTAGTTCACTTCAGCTAGTCGAGAAATGGCATCATTGTCAACATTTTGTTGGTCGATTGTGAGAATCTCAAACCATATCTCAGTAAAACTAGATAAAAAGAATTATCTGTTGTGAGCTAAAGTCTTTGAGATCTTCACTAACACTCACTGCAAGATCTAACACCCTACACAAGGTCTCCTGAATGTCAAAGATACAACCTATGAGGACTGTATTGATAATGATTTTGTTGTTATACCCTAACTCATTAATGAAAGCATTGCTGAAGGAGTCATGATGCTCAAACAGGAAAAAATATTTGAGACAAACAAATAACGGTAAGAGAAGATTACTTATGTGCATGAGATTTATGAGCAGCTCTTTATCCTTTGTGATAGACAGATTTTTTAATATGTTTATGCCATGTTGCATGCACGATTAGCAAATCTTCAAATATTGATATTGTACCAAAAATCAATCTTTAGGAAAAAAGAAGCATATCAAAGATTAAGGATTGTATCAATGAAAACACAATACTTTTGCAAAAACAACCAAAGCACTCTAAATTTCAACTTGAAACTCAAAGATAAAATAAAACTAGCCACAATAAACACATACAAGCACCTAGATAAATTTTCTAGGAAATTATCATATATAAAATATCAATTAGATAGAAATGTAGTAATCACATATATGAGAAAAGTCTAAAATGATATACAAAATAACTAAAAAAACTCATAATGACAAATGATTTAAAATTTAGGTTACATTTCAATAAAATCTAAGATACAATTGAATATAAGTCAAATTACAATTCAATAAATTTCTGATCATATTTTAATAAAAATCAAGTTACGTTTCAATATGTATTAAGTTACATTTTAATAAAAAAAGTTATATTTTAATAAAATCCAAGTTATAATTCAATATGTATTAGATTACATTTGAATAAAATCTAGGTTACAATTCGTACATTGAATACAAACTAATAAGATTATGTATGACACAAGAATTTTCATAATCTCCATAATTTAAATTTTTTTCAATTACAAGATTTTAGAGTAACCCCTAAAGTGGTGTCCTAGTGGTTGAGAGACCTTCCTAAAAACTCGAAAGTCTTAAGTTCAAACCCTCACTCAAGCAATACTATTCAAAAAAAAAAAAAAAATCCATAATACAGTCTTTTTGGTCATCCTTTTTCCTTGAATTCCATAATTTTTAAATCATATCAATTCGGTAAGCACCATCATCCTTCCCACAAGATGATCATAACCTACTAATAATATTTTCAACAAACTGCCTCAAGTGAAGAATAGATATTTGTCAATCTTAACTTGTAAAGAAGCAATCAAAAATCCCAACACCTTAACCTAGGTAAAAGTATCTGCAAGCTATTAAAAGATTGACTGAAGGGAGTAGATATGATCTCACCATCATATCGCAAACATAGTTTCCTTCAATATGTTTTATGTGATGGAAAATTGGATTATTAACAATGGAGATAACAATCTGATTGTAACAATGCAGGGTCATAAGAGCCTTTATAGAAAAATCCAAGATTATTAAGGTAGACACAGGTGCCCAAGAATTAAATGGGTTCACCTTGTAAAGTTAAATGGATCTTTTTGTCAGATCATCCATTTAGTTATTCAAAAGATACTACAACTTGTACATAGGTTTTTTTCTATTCTTTTTCATTTTTCATTATCTAATACCTAAATCTCCAATTCATCTTCCTCTCCCCACATATCCAGCAACCTCTCCAATAGCTGTATCTTCTCTGGCAAGCCTCTCCAGAATAGTAGAACCCTCTGGAAGCCTCTCCTGAAGCCCTTTTAAGTCCTAGACAGTGAACTGGCGGGACTCCAGGCCTCCACATTGGATTTCAGTGACTGTCCAGGTTTCTCCAGTGATCTCCAGGAGCTTCTTCACTGAGTATAAAGTGACCTGCAGCTGCATTTATTGTTTTCTTTATTTTTCTCTTTTTCCACCTCTATTTCAAAATTACAACATTTTCTCTACTCCTTTTTGTCTCTTTCTATATTTACACCTAGCATGTAACCATCATTCTACGTTTATTTGCAGTGCTTCTTCTTTTTTCTTTTTCAATGATTTTAAAATTTATTTTTACTGTTTTAAGACCAAAAAACTTTGTTTGGTTTCCTATTTTAATATATGTGAGTTTGTGCGTGCATTTATATGCAGAAACTAACTCTTAAAAATAAGAACTTGGTGCATCATCTCAAACATTGTTTATGCTATGGAATGACAACTTAAACTTTAGACCTAAATACCATGTTTTGGTTATTGTCTTGATGACAAGGTTGTCCCATGCAATATCCAAATGTAATCTATGTATGCCACAATACAGAGATAAACATTCTTCTTATAAAAAGTCCTCTACTAGAGCATTCTTAATGTAGGTTAGCACTCACAAGATTCCCTATCAATGGATCATCCTAAGCTCGTGCATGAATTGATTAACAAGGACCACAACACGAGACATGATGAGTAACAATCAAATAAATCAACCCCCCAATCAGATGTCTAGAGTAACCAACATTGCTAAAAACTTTGATGAACTAATACAAGAGGGTGGACTCTAATCTATGCAAATACTCTTTAGGCTATATTTGTTTCAAATTTATGGTACACAGATTATATGATTATAGTGATGAAAAAGTAATCTGAAATAAACATCATTGACCTAAGATATTACACTGACGATCAAATAGATTAGGCAAAATAGTCATAAATTTCATAATCACGTAATCCACTTAGTCTCAAATTATGAGATTATGATTTAAATTATGCATTTTTGTTCTTATAATCGGACATCCATAATCTCAACCAACATGATACTTGTGAAAACACAAGAAAATAGACGGAATTTTTGATATATCATTCACAAAAAATAAGACCTTATTTATAGAGGCTACCTAAGGGGAACACAAACACATAAGTAATGTGGAACACAAACACATAAATACCTAAAAGCCCTAATACACTAATTATTCTAACAATCAATGGTACATCTACAATACCACAAAATTCACAATCTTGATTATTATAGATAATCTCAATTATGCATAATCTAGACATTCTATAATCTAAACCAAACAACCCTAGATTTAGAACTCATGAGTTCAGTTTCTTGGAGATCTAGTACATATTTTGTCCAAGACAACAACATTTTCTCTTTGGCATGGCTAAAATCAATGCCTATAATATTTTCATATTCTGTGTAGCAATGTTTTACGGTACCTGTTGATCCTTGAAAAATCACTTGCAAGGAAAATGCATATGTAAAAAAACAACATAACTAGAGTTCATTTTGTAAAATGCCAAATGATCTCCAACACGACTTTATAAAACACTGACATCTTTCTGAATTTTTAAATTGTGCTCATATACTTTGTTTGAAACCATATATAGTTTTCCTAAGTACACTTGATCTTCGCCAGAATGCCAAGAAAGGTATATAGTTTTCCTAAGCAAACATGACCTTCCAGAATTCCACATTACCAACATAGCTTTTCTTTTTTTTACCAACATATCTTGGATGTTGCTTTATAAGCATATGGTCAATCAAATCACCATAAAGGTATAAAGGGAGGCATTCTTGATTTTCAACTATTAAAGCTTCTAAGATTGATTGATAACAATGGAAATAGAATCTGTATAGAGTTCAGACAGAACACTGGTTTGTATAGTCAATCGCATATGTCTATGTGAAGCCAGAAAACCTTGTACCTCCCATCTGCTTGTGGCTAACAACGACAACCTAATTTTAAGTGATTATGTTGGTCACCATAATGTAAGCCACCAAATCCAAAGTGCAAATGTGCAATGTGACATCCATGCCTCTGTTTTCTTCATCCATATTTGATTTCTAATGATAAATGAGAATAATTTTCAAGAGATCTAAAGTTCAAAAGTTGGTTCAAATCCAAGAAAGCAACAATGATAACATAAGAAAGTGATACTTTTTATCCCATTAAATCCTTGTTGGAACATCAAATGCAGACTGAGGAACTTGCATGGAGACAATTCTTGAGAGATATGGTTGAAGAAAGAAAGGAACATTATTTCCTTCTTCCAAAAGCATGACAGTGCTTGTCATCAAATTAATCACATTATAAGAGTTTGTATTGAGAACTATGTCAAGGAGGGTGATGAGGTAAAGTTAGCAATCATTGACTTCTATCGAGGTCTTTTCCAGTCTAGAACTTGGAGGCATCCTAGGTGGATGATTGCAAACCTAATGATATTTTTAAGGGAGGGTTCATCACTTATCCAACCCTTCTTGCTAATAGAGGTGAAGTTCATCATATTTTTGATGGCTAGCAACAAATCTCTAGGAACCTACAATCCTCAACACAACAGTAAAAGTCAAGGCATCAAAGACAAAGTATGAATGCCAACAAACTCCATACATACTTGATGCAATTTTCAACTCTTGCCAGACAAGTAAATGAATTCTCCAACAAAGTACTTATGCATTCTAAATTTCTTAACGTGTCGATTCTATTTATTAAGGAATAATGGTTCCATTTAGACTATGATTTCTTAAAACAAATAATTGAAATTCCATTCCATTCACTTCTAAAAATTAGAAGTCTTTATGAAGCTTATTCCTTTTTCTAAAGAATTTTATGCAATAAATCAAAAAGATGTCAAACCACCATCATCCTTGGTATGCAAACAAAAGAATGGACTGAAGAATGTGAAGATGAAGGATGTCGAGAGAGAATTTGAATTGGAGAGGGAGAACAGACTTCATGAAAGATGACATAACAGAAGAGAGACTTCTCATTGTTGGATGGAAAGAAAGGATAGGGATTCAAAAGTGCTACTTAACCCTCATTACTTTAGGCTGGGAGATGCAAAGCAACTCTGAGCCTTTCTTTTTTTAAAAAAACTCTGAGCCCATTCTATTAACATGATGCAAGATAAAGAAGGCTATAAAGATAAAAGAAAGATATACAAAAATACCATGTTCATTTTCCCCTGAATCACGTAGAAATCCCAAGCAATGTATGAGTTCACAGAGTCAACCATCAAAGAAACCTAAAAAGATTAAAAAACAAATGAATCTAACGAAAGAATTTTGACCATATTAGCTCACAACAAACTAACGTGAGAGGAAAACACGAAATTAAATTTTTGATATGAAATAGTTGAAAGCTAAGCTTTGTTGCAATAATAAGGTAGCTCTATTGTGATCTAAAAATCACCTTTTCAAATCCTTAGTTAAAACCTTTTTACACATGGGGGTAAGATTGTATACAATTACATCCTCCTCAGACCCTACCTTGTTGGTTTTCCCATTTCAATAGACGGTTAAACATTAATTGCTAATGATAGGGCAGAGCAAGGGAATTCTTGTCATGAAGAAAAGGAATGTGGTTGACATCTAGAGAGCTTTCAAAATACTAAACTTGGGAGTATCTGCAAGTGTAACTAATATCTTACAAAGAATGCCTAAATTTGCAATTCTTGAAAACAATTACCTCGAAACTTTTCCCTGAAGTTATAATCATCTCTTTGTAGTCATCATTTTTCCTGTAAGAAATAATGTAACTATTCCATATTTTTCTGGATTACCAGCTTGCAAATAATTGACGAGGAATGACAACAGATTATTATCAACATGTAGTAGAAACTTGCCTTAATTCTGCAGAACCAGCCTCCTCGGCAGATATTAAAAAAGGCGAATTTACAAAGACCACACTGCAAAGTAAAGAATGGTTATTAGAATATATTACTACTGCAAAACATTTCTTGGGCATTAATTGTCAATGTAAATGTTCCTAATGCATAATGTATAAAGTTAAATACCTTTGGCTTGGATCTGTTGTTTTTAATGAAAGGAAATATCCATAATTTTTTTAAAGCATTAGTCAAAAAAGTGAAATTTATAACAATAAAATAGGCAACACTTTATCCCACTATGTGGAATCACTTACATGAATCCTTTCCCTCCAACATCTATTTCTGTCTGTCACTAAATTATCAGACAAGTTAAATTTAATACCAAATAAAAATTGGAACAAAACAATTTTTATTGAACTAACATGTAAAATCCAAAAGTATTGTATACAAGATATCTTATTATTTTCATATATTATGAAACTACCCGTACTTAATTAGGAAAGGCCATGATTTTCTGGTTGTAAATATTGGAAATCAAACTAAACTCAAGCATGTTCTTTTTCAATAACTTAACTCCAATGGTCCAAGGAAGACTTTGTTGACTTCTATTGCAAGAAAGCCACTAATAAATTTCCAAAATAAATTGAAAGAATGTTCATTCAACCAAAGAATGCAAACTCAGAAATTGTTGGACTAACAATAGAAAATAATTGTTGCCTAACTCATTACAGAAATAGCAAAGAAGAATAAATGAATACAACACCATTCTATTCAATTCATAAACCATGTGATGTCTAGTTGAAGAAAAAGAAGAAAAATGGCAATAGAGAAAACCACACGTATAGATACCCTACCCTATAAAGTTGAGAAAACTCTTCAGTTCCAAGGTATATACATTTACTGCATGTTCCAATGTAGCTCTCTGACCCTTGGTTCTGTTTAACATGAAACAAATCAATGAAATAAAAATCAAAATTAATAGAACATTCTGCACAAAAAATACAATACAGCTGAAGTCCTGCCACCAGAAAACAGATGAAATTGCAATGAGTCTCACAGTTTCTTTGACTCATAGTGCCTCCAAGACAGCAATAGAAATAATCGGATACAAAGCAACAGCTTTGTGAGGCAGTAAAATGGTGGCCCATAACGTTGCCTTTGTTCCTCCATGGGTCTAAGGAGAAAAACAAGTGTTAGCTATACCAGCTTAAAATGTCATATAATTTATATTTAGATCTCAAGCAAAAAGATGAGCACTAAGTATGCGAGAATCAGAAATGCATACAGACTAAAAAATTGTACCCATGCTCATCATTTATTTGTCGTACAAAGTCTAGCAAAACCTGCAAAACAAGAAATGGAAAATAATGAAATTAAAAAAAGTGGAATGATAAAAATTAAACATATGTAATTGAAAAGAAGAGTGACAAAAAATGTCATTGCATTCAGAAAAAATAGGCAAGTATAAGACCAATTGGGTCAGACCACAAACAACAATACATGAATAATTGGGTCAGACCACAAACAACAATACATGAATTCACATTGATTGAAGCCTTGATGCAAAGGAAATGGTGTGGAGCTCCAGCACCACAACATCAGTTTGAACTACATAGTGCTGCTTGAATTTCATCAACATGGATCACCACCACCGTGAGTCCATGGGACAAGCATCATCAAACATAATGTTTAGCGCAGTTTGCAGAAAACTCTTCTGTCTGACCTATATTCTCTATCCTCATTTGTTGATATTTAGGGACAAGAATGGAATACACATATGGATTTCTCCTAGGTGACATTCGGTATAATGTCCTCAATGTTGTAGAAGAGAGGATGGTTGACTCTTGTGCTTCCAAAAAACCACATCAATGGTGACAAATAGAGAGCACACACGATACCATGTGGTGGATCTGGAGGAAAAAAACAGTGTAAGGAATCTCAACAACAGCCAAAGCCATACCCCTAACTGCTTCCAGGTGCAGGATGGGATCAATTTAAAATTTCAATGATAGGATCCAGTTAAAGAGTACCCGTCAATGCCTAAAATGTTGTGTTTGGCTACTAAAAATGGAAGTGTTAAAATGGCTTGGTATGTAGGAATTTCCAAGGGATTAGACAAGGAGAGGATAGATGCACTAGTGCAACCTAGAATGTCAACTCGGATCAAGCTAGAGTGTTCCAATTATTCCACATTGCTCAATAAAATAGCAAAAGGTGGTAAGCTGGTGATGTGGCTTGGCTGGTCAGCCCAGCCTACAAGTTTTCATACAGTCTAACCAAGCAAACGACTCCTACCTCATCACACTCAAGAACAGAACAAATAGTATCCAACCCAACCATGCCTACCTCATTGCACTCCAAGATCAGGCCAATAGTCTGACCAGATCAACCTCAACTAACTCATCACACTTTCAAGATTATCCCAAACAATCAAAGTAAGTCAACCACATTAGCTTGAGACTCAATGACTTGTGTTGAGAACTTATGTGGGCCTTGCATGGAGAACAATCAAGCATACAATTCTTGCAAATACCTAATGTGTCAAAAAACCAGGCAGCACACAGTCACAATGCATTGGCTGATTCCTACCTACCAACAATGGAGTATAAATGACAAAATTGTCTTGAATATACCTCTCGCGTAGTTCTTGTTCGACTTAACAACAAAGGAGATTTAGCCAACCCCAAACTAGGGAAACTCCTTTGTTTTGTAGGTGGAGTGCCTGAGAAGCAATCATGCCAATTCACCAGTAGCAACCGCCTAGTATAGTCAATTCAACTAAGCAAGAGGAACATTAGAGGGTGAATCCATGTGTTCTGTTCAAAGACATTGGTCGATGAGTATCAAACAAACAATGGGATGAATGCAAAAGAGACTTTAATGGAGTCTCTTGGAATTGGACAATACCAAATTCATCACACAGAGAATGCTTTTTCTCCAAACAGATCATTTTTGGATAGAGAGATCAACTAGGATAGTTTCCACAATACATCTTAACAAAAGTAGAGTTTCAGGTTTTAATTGATCAGAGCTCAGCATATGATGGGACTACCAAAACAGAATATGTATGATGTCCTTCCCAACTTCACCTTGATATCATGATGGGAATGGTAGTGCACTTCTTCCATAAGGATTATGATTGTCCAGTTTGGTGGAGGCACAACTAAAAGACTAGTGAATGACTTTAGGAATTATAACTTCTCTTGAGGAAAACAATAGGGTGGATGCTCAAGAGGCACAAGTAATGGTGGAGGTATTGGAACTTTCTAACAAAGCAATGATGATATTCAAGCAAAAAGTATCAAGTTGAAATGGTTATAGTTGAAATTGAAATTGAAATTTGTAGATAGATCATTCATCAATGAGGTTGGAAAGGGCATTGAGAAGATGGGTGTGGATTATGATGTATTGCTTGGGATCGAGGACAATGGAATATAGAGATTTTGTAAAAGGAAGTCTAAAAAGAGTTTAATCGCCTTGCCCATCAAAGCCAATGAGGATGGGGCATTCCTATGGTTGGATACATAGGTCAACGTCTAACAAAGGTGACAAAGCAAAATGGCCCTTCTAATCAAGTACTTTGCTACAGATATTTGAAAATATTTTATTCATATGGTTCAATTAAAAATAGTGGGTCTTCTCCCTAGCATTGTATATACAAAGGTATCAACATAGGGAAAACAAACAATGTGGAAGGTGGTTCCTCACTTGGCAACTAGCTAGGATGACAAGGAACAATAAGGAGGATGCCTTTGCCCATGCATGATACCTTGAACACCTTGATCGCTATGGTGAAGCGGTGTATTTTCCTTGTTTTTTTGATGATTTTTTCCACTCCAACAGTACTCTGATGAGCTACTTCTCCTTTGGCTTCAACCCTTTTGTCATCACAATTACATAATATGATAGTTTTTCCATTTTCATATTTTTCCTTAATATCTTATACTAATTTTTTCTTGATCAAAATTTTTTGAGGATGGCACTTTTTTAAAATGAAAAATTTAACGTTCTTAAGTTAATTGTATCATATTTGACTTGACCTTCAGGGCCAATAAATATTTATGGCCTTAGGATTTTACTAAGTGATTTACATAAGGATTAGAGAAACAAACCTGTGGTACTCCAACCAAATACTTAACAAGAGCCTTGTAGACACCTGTTGCAGAACCGATTTGTGCCAGTTGAGTTCGTCTGAATAGCAAGCAAAATGATTATTAATGTATCCAAGTACCCCTTTGAACGTGAAAGAGGATAAGAGTAAAAAAAACACCCACCGTTCCATTTGCTGCTTCCACAGCAATGCATACCTATCACGTATGCTTCCACCAGAATTTATCAAAGCAACAATCTCAGCTTTCTTCTTACTCTCAGACCGTTCTCTTTGTTGTCGAATCAGAGAACCTCGAAAATCTCGAGGCATGTAGGTCATAACTAAATGCATATTCATAGAGAACTTGATCAGGTGGCTGATAAAAGAAACAAACCCTGAAACTAGACCAGACCTTCAATGATAAAAGAAAAACAGCATCAATTGAGATCTTCCAAGGAGCCTCATCAAAGAGCAGATGCCATAAATTTTCAACAGCCTCACCAAAAATGGCATCTGCCATCCATGTATTAGCTAACTAGCAAAGTGCATGCATCTCAGCATGACTGAGCTATCAGATACTAAAGCTAAAAATATTTTTTGAAAATAACATAGGCTGACTCTTATTAATTAATAAGATGTATCCAACTTTTATTCTCCTTTTTTCTCCCTTTTTCCATCCTTTGTTTTTTTCAAATTCATGTGCCCCACATGCTTTTACTTTGCACCCTCTCTTTTTATCTCTTTCCACTCTCCTTTCCCTTTGTTTTTCCTTTTTTTCTTTCCTTTTAATTTCTTCCCCCTTTTTCCTTCTTTACCTTTTTCCTCTGTCAATTGCCACCATCCATCTACAACCCTAATGAATGCAAGCAGCGACAACACTTTTAGAGGCAAGCAGGGAGGATTGTAAAGAGGAAGTAATGGTGGCAATGACAACATCAGCAAGAGCAATATATCTAACAGACAAAAGCACCAACAGTGCCATGGAAAAGATGCAAGGTGTTGAGATTACATAGGAGAGAAAACGTGTCAGGAGGGCTTAGATGTTGGTCATCAATGGTGTTGGCAAGAGAGGATTAGATATTAGTTGTCGCCAACACATTAGGTGTTTGTGGTTTCAACAGTGTCAGCAGACTGACAATTGATGCACGGCAAAAGAAGAGGCAACTGGTAAGTGTAGTGGCTACAATGAAGGTAGGGAACTCAAACAAAATCATGAAATAATAGAGAAAGTCGATAGGTCCAACAATTAAAGTAGCCAAAGCAACACACAAGAGAGACTCGTTTGATAGAAAAGATGAACAAGAAAGAGGGAAATGAAAAGACACGATGACCAACGTAAGGGAAGGGTGGTGGTGGCTAAGATGGTGTGGTTAAGACAAAAGTGACAGCTTGGGTTTTCCTCCTCCCTACCAAGATTTTTCACCTTTAATAGACTGTCAAAACCTAAACTCTAATACCATGTTAAAATACAAGAAAAATGTCATGGTTGAATATCTTCATTTATAAGCAACAAAACCTCTATATATAGAAGTTATATAAAAAAATAAATACATTATAAGTAATATGAAATTAAACCCACTTACAATATAACATTACTTGAATCCATAAAAGGACTCATTTATTCCTACACTCTAACAATAAGAGACCTGACTTACCTAAAAATATTCATGCATAATTTGAAAATATGTAATTTAACTAAAAATTTGACCATATATAAAAATATATAGAATAAATGATTCATATGGCCAAACCTATATATAATGGGATTATAGCATGGGCTATTATTGTTGTTGTATCTACAACAATTAGCTTATTAAATCTAAGGCAAGCTAAGACTAAATCATATTGTGAATAAGGAATAGAAAACTCAATCCAAAAACAGCTAACAAATGAATATAAGGACTTTTCATTAATATTGCAAGCATAATCTCCATGTGCGTGCAAAACCCTGAATGCACATATCATAATTGATGATGAATACCAGAGGTATTATTATGAAAAGTGACATTATGTCAAAATTCTCTTATACATAATGAAAAATAAAATTTTCTACAAACTAACCAGTATTGAACACATTATCAGAATTTTTCATTTGAAAGGATTCTAATGTCTTATAAGTGCTCTGCAATTTAACTTGAAACTCTCTAATAAGAGCCAAAAATTCCATATCTTCAGGAGTGGCCTGTTCTTGAAGCTGCAAAAACAGATAACAAAAGTTTGGGTAGCTGCAACATGTCAATAAAAAGTGAAAGATAATGCATCTTCAACTTGGCAAGCATTCAGGTAATGATTAAATGATAATGAATATCATATTGTAGAATGGGCCAACAAAAAATAACCAAGATAATGGGAAAATGGAACAAATGAAAGATATGGAATTCAAAGCATTCCCTTTAGATTTCAATTCCTAAGATTATGGCCATGTAATACAAATAATTAAATTATTCATTTTGAGCAGTAGAATGCATACAGAGTCATATTATACCAGTTTTGGCCATCGAGATTCCTCAAGTAAGAAAAGAATTTCCTCCATGTGTTCTCTATTCTTCCACATGTTCTCATCAATTTTATTTGGGAGCGGCATGTTCGCTTCCTGGACCACTTGTTCTTCACCTTCACACAAAGATAATATCTACACAATTAAGTATAAAGTGCTGAACCTTGATAATATTTACAATTTTTGTTGACAAAATGGTAGGGTGGGTCGATTTAATAAAGAACCATTGAATAAGAAATCAAAGAATTACACCATATTGGTCTAGAAAATGAAACATGGTAAATGATATTTGTCAACTACCAAAACACAATTTTAATTTTTTTTGACCTATAAAGAAAACCATTGCTTTTAATGCTTCTAGCGAAGAAGATCCATCCCAGACCTGGTAAGGGTAATCATTTGGCACTAACATGTTCTTCAGTGGGACTTGGTATGCATACTCACCAAATTAAGCTCCCACCAGCACCCAAAAGATCATGAAGTAATGCATCATTTTTTGGTATATTTTCTAATGGAAGCATTTTTAACAGGAAAACCAAGCCAAATGGCATCTTTGCCAAAAGTTCTCCAAAAATAATTACAAAGTATGCAATCTATGAAATGGAACACTGGAATGAAAAGAAACAATAGATTTAAGAGAATCCCCATCAGCTCTCAAGCCATCTTGCACATTCTGTCCTTCTTCATTTACCAAGTATTGAACCCATAATCATTGATGTAAACAATTAATGTTCTATCACCAAGATATTAAGGTACTTGGTATCCTGCACATTTTCCTTTTTGAAAGTACATTCACATTCTCTATTATTCAAGCAACATCTATAGGCCACCATGTATCTCCGCTATTGGCTGCCAAAACATAAAAACAGCCAAGAGTATTAATAGCAAAGCTGCCACTAATGTTAGCTTTCTGAATAAGAACATCCTTAACTACATAGCCAGCAGAGGTGGAGGTAAGTTGTTGAGTGTAGTTAGAAGTTTGATGACCTGATCAATCTCCCAATAATGAAAATTTCAGGACCAACTGGCTAATAGGTGCTTCAGGAGGACTGACAAGAGCTAATAAAGATGGGAAACTGTATATGAGAAGCCTTTCCCTGCAAATAAAGATCATCCCAGAAACTATACCTCTCCCCTGATCCCATATTATAGGCAACGTGTGGATTGGAGATTGATTGGAGGTTCTGAACGCTATGTCAGAGTATGGATGCTTTGATAGTGCAACTTGCAAGTGATCCCATCACCAGCTCTTTCATATCTGCTGTTAATGTTAACGATCAAAAACCTTTTGTCAAGAGCATTCAGATTCTTGGCAATATGGATACAGCCTTATCCCTTCCTTTGACCATGGAACGCTGGATTGATCCAAATCAGTGAAATTTCACCAATCAGCTTGCTTTTCCAACTGGGCAATGCAAAACTCACCAGTATATTGGGCTGTGCATGTTCAGACCCAGATCATCAGATTGGTCAATGCATTTTATTTGCTGTACTGTGCATAGCAGAATCAAACAATCGTTTAAAAGGACCAGTCAATGCTGTGCACATAATGTGCACCTCTTCTCTGCTGTTTGTGCCCAGCTCTAGATTTTCTCCCCTCTTCTCCTCTTCTGCTGTGGGTCTACCGTTGGGTGGTTGGATCTTGCTAGTATTTCAATTGGATCTTCAAGGAAATGGTGGATCTTTCCCTACAGTGGTGTTTTCTCTCAAATGGTCTTCACCCAAGTTCCCATCTTCGTTTTTTCTAGTTGAGCTATTTTCCCTTATCCCTCTCATATCTTACTTTTTTAGTTAGACCTACACTAGAACTATGTTTCTTTTGCAATTTTGTAATTTTTTCAAAAATTTTACTGATTTTCAGATATTAGTCGTTTATTTATTTATTTTTATTTTTATTTGCATATATGTAATGCAAATGTAATTAAGCTGCACGAAAATGATAAAAAAATTTAACTATCATTTTTTGTATTTTTCTTCATATAATCTAAAAATTCTCATTTTAATGGATTTATGGATGAAATGAAATAGAGATAACAATTGAATTTACTACTTTAGCAGTTTTACAAAGATCTACCACAAATGTAAATAATATGTTATTGGTGTTATTTCTGCTATTGTAAAAATCTAAATTGTGTATAAGTGATAGAAATTGTAAATACAAGTGCATTATTTCTGCTATTATTTCGTGATTTTCCTATTTTCAAGCTTTTTTACTGCATATTTTCAAATTATTTCCCTTTTTCAGATTAATACGCATAATTGCATACGCATGTTATATGCCTACTATTAATTGTGAAAATAATAAATTTCATTTCATCTTGGTTGGCTTTCCAATATTGCAACTTGGATAAGCAAAATGTTGATTGAAACTAAACACAATGGAAGTGACTATATGCTTGGTAGAAATGAAGATTCTGAATGGCTACATGAATTTTCCATTGACAATAGCCTAAAAACACGTTGTCAATCTTGTGGGAAGAAAATATGGGGTGGAAATGTTTGAATGTTACAGCAACACGGTGTTGATGGATATGACAATGTTACCAAATGTCCTTCATGTCCCAATATTGTTCAAAATCAAAAGAGGGAATTATTAAAAGATGCCAACACTAAAAAATAAGAAGATACGGAGAGATAAAAAATTCAAAAGAATCTTATGCACAGACTGATCCAACATCCCATGGGAAAGACATTGCCAAAAGAAATTTTAAATCAATTCCCATTGAAGTCACTAATTATGAAATTGACCGCCCTCCAAATCATTATAATTAAAGAAAAGAGGTTTACTTGTCTGATTCTTATGTAATTCCAAAATTTATTGCAATTTTTATTACAATGTTACCAAAATAAAAAATGTCAGGTATTTATAAAATGAAAAACAAACTAAGTATTGTAATTTTTCACTAGTCTAATGCCTAACACGGTAACACCACCATGTCTCAAAAAAAAAAAAACACCACCATGTCTCTCTCTCACCACTGCCACCATATTCACCACCCTATCGACAACTTCATCACACAACTACCACTACATCATATACATCACTTCAGTAATATTTTTTAAAATTTTTAATAAGTATTTTAAATTCAATATATTAAAAAGTAACCATGCAAAGCATGGGAACGTTGCTAATGATGCTAGAAAAGAAAGAAAATGTTATAAAGAAACTAAAAGGCAATCCAGAAATGAACAATGGTAGGAGCAATTCAGGCAACCCCTTGGTTCATACATCATGGTCAAGACAATTTGAAAGGGAAAATGGATCTAGAGATGTTTCAAATGGCACACTCAAATGATCTACGCTTCGGTCATGCAAAATTAAATGCTCAAATGAGTCAATGAGTCAATGATCCAAAAGTTTCTCATGATGAGACTAATCCATGTCATCACTATTTCCAACCATGTCAAGAAGTGGACCTGGAGTGATGGGCCTGTTCTCCAAGCTTTTCTTCAACTATGGTATACAAAGTGAGTTGAATCAGTGTGGTAAGCTAAAACTCTACATATGCCATCATACAAGTCCCTTATAAGATTTTGTCCCAAAAGGATCATGACATCCTGAAACAAGTGAAACTTCAACTAGGCTCAAATTCAGAATTTCCCCTGCTATTTTATCAGATTATCCTAGTACTCCATCATTTTACCATTCACTCTTGATATGCAGAAAAATTATTATGAAACAGCTCCCTATCAAACAAAGCTCTCTTTATTGTATTGCATACATAATCAAGTAATCCTAGAGGACATAAATGTCAAAACTAAAAAAACTCATATAAAGAGATGCCTCAAACGACCTCACTGAAACCATTCCTATAGCTGGTCATGACTAAAACATCAAGTATTCAAGCCTCAGGGAACTCATTCATAATTTCATTTGGAAAAACTGACAAGGGATGATAAGAAGCAAGCATGTGATTTAATGCCTTGAAGTTTAGATTCCTATCCAAACAAATATGCTAATAAGGAAAACCCTGCAAGCAATAGTCATTTTAAATATCATGAATTTGACAATAGATGTAACAAATTGTCAAAAAGTTGAGAAGTTATGCAAAAGGCACATGCATATCCAGTCAAACTATCAAGTGAAACCAATACCACTCTATATCCTTGGAGTTGGGCAATGGGACAGGTTGATGTTACTGACAATTCAGTCCATCACATCTAAAGGAATGGAAAAGACTGGCGACCTGCCCAGGTACACTCTCAGTCTTGCACTTTTGCCACATGTGAAGAGCACTAATCATCAGCCTAGTTCCAACATAGACACCTTCTCACGTATGTAGCATTTGACCTTCAAAGAGACAACCAATAGAAGTGCAGTCAAAAGCTTCAAACAGAAAGACGAAAAAGTATCACTCAAACAAGATCTGAACGTACATAAAGAACTCCTCTTATGGAAATCCGACTGAACATCCAAGGCTCACAAATCAAATGGAACCATACAGTAAATTGAAAATGGAATACACTTGCTGAGATGCACATCCAATTTATATATTTTTAAGAAACAGTGATGTTATATTTCAATAATACAACAAAGTACAACTAAAATTCTTATAATAGTCGAAAAATATTCCTCTTCATTTTATCAACATCTTCCGAAAATTAAGGCTAGGTTCAGCACAAACTAAAGAAGAAAATTAGAAACAAAAACTCCTTTCTGAAGCTTGTTCCATAATGTTTTTCGTAAGTAGGTGAATATCAATCATTATCAGGACCGTCTACGAAATTCTTCCTTCCCCATTATCCCCACGTCCCCTCCCAAGTCCTATAAGCAGCCATATCAATGGGCTCTTTCTTCTTAGTCAGAGCAATCCCTTCTACATATCAATGGGCTCTTTCTTCGTACGTTTGAGTCTCTCGAATTCCAGGTAAGCTAGTATACTAATGTAAAATTCACATAAACGAACACTACAAGATGAAAGCTTCGCAAATCATAAACTCGTCGGTTTGGCGGGATGTGGTACCTTGCCACATTGACAGATACCAACCGATCCATCAAAAAGCAAACTACAAGAAGCAAAGAAAAAGGGAATAAAATATCTAAACAACCTAAGGATCAATCAGTTACCGTTGACGCGCGGATGCTCTTCCAGGAGGGAGGCCGACAAGGCCCGGAGCTCATCCGTTAGGCGGGGCACGTCGTCGGACTGAGGGGGTAGCGGGTACTTGTCGTAGTACCGTGACAGGACTCCCCTGGTGATCGGCACTAAACCCTCCACCGAAGCCATCAGCGACACGGACAACCTTCGGCCGGGAGGTGGAAATCAACCGCAGATCCACGGCGCGTAGGAAATAGCCGAAGGGAGGGGGGGGTGGAAAATGTGACGATATAAATAATGCGAGAGTTGGGGAAAGGTGAAGGTATAAATACGGGTGGCTATTTCGAATATTCTGGGTTTGTAAATGTGTTGTGGATTTCAAAAGTGTTTTTTTAAAAAAAAAATGGTGGTTATTTAAAGCTGCGTTTTTTCGACGCATATCTTAATGGCAGGTTATATAAATTATGACCTATTTTCTTCTGTATCCGGAATTAAATTTATTTTCTTCTATTTCAGAGATCTTGTTATTTGATTATAGTGTCCGGTGCGTGTATTCGAGCCAAGATATGCGAGTTTTTTAAAAGCATCTGTGGTGTATGGAGAACGAAGTTCGAAAGAAAAATGGAAAAAAAGTATGATTACTTGAAATTTTGTAATATTGAAATGAGTTGATGTCAAACTATATATATATATATATATATATATATATATGATCTAATTATTTTCTAACAAATGTTAACACTTAAATAAGGAAACGAGAGATACGACAAAACTGTCCTCCAACCAATTCTATCGGTTCAAGTACGGATCATATTTTCTTGAATTAGATTTTGGACGACAAGTGTAAATTTTTTGTACGGAAATCAAAGAGTTTACTGAGCTTGTGGTTGCTTCGACAACACGCAAAATGTTGCGAAAACGTGTAAAATTGAAAGACCTTAATTTATATTCCATGGCCACTATTTACTGACGTCATGCTTATTTATAAAGTTTAATTTATGTAATTTTAAAAAAAAAAAAAGTTTGAAACGTTTAATGTTTTTTCCATTCCTGTTTCGTAGTTGTATTTTTATTTTGTATTATACTCTTTATTTGTATAAAGTTAAAGTTAAATTTAAGTATTATAATATTCGTAAATTTAAAATATTTTCTAAGCATCTCGCAACGACTTATATGATAAATTTTCCATGCAAAAAATATTCTCATTGCGTGTGAAATTTTCCTTTATAAGATACACACGTCATTTCAACACGTGGGGCTGTGGGTTTTAGCCTCACGTTTGATAACTAGGAAATATTTTTGAAATGGAAAGGGTAGTCCAGCACATCGACAAAATGCAGTTCCACGGCGAAAATAACTTCGCATGATATAAAAGATAGACGGGAGGAGAAAAGCAGTCTTTTAATGGTTGTCATTATTATATGTGACTATAAATATGTAATAAAAATTTTATTTAACTAGACGAGTATCTTCATTAATCTTTAATATAAAAATATTAGAATTTGTCAATTCTTGTTAATTTCGACTTCAGATTTTCAAACTTAATGAATATATCTCGATTTCATATTTTTATACATATTAGATTTAACTATATATCTTGTTTGGAAAATGCATGTTCTCATTTTAATACAGTACAAAGGTTAGAAGAGTTTATAGATAAAACTGTTAAAATCTCGGGTTGCTAGATTTATTTCTGTTTAGGATAACAGTGGAAATGGAAAATATATTACTAATCCCGATTACGAGAATTGAGAAAGAACTAGTGAATCGTGTATTATATGAATAAAAGCCAAAAACCTGATTAATCAAGTTGTGGGAAAGCTGGGATATCCTAGAAAGAAGTCTAGTTGTGAGGTATATATGTCACAAAGTAGGTCATAATTAATGCTTTCAATTGCAGACAAAGATTCAATCATTCGTATCAAGACTTAGAAATCTTTGAAGCTTGATCTTGTCCCGTAACACCACAAGAATGAGAAGAATCTAATTGACATGTAATATCCATTTGTATCCATGAAATTCATAAGAATTAAATTGAAAATGAATTTAATTCTTATAGATCACTTATTTGTACCAGTAAAATTGAATTCAATTTATTTTCGTCAATACTTTTCACTTTTTAATTTAAGATAGAAATGAAATCCAAACTCATAAGTCATGAATCATTTGGAATTCAGCCAATTTGAATTTTCTTGCCCACTTCTATTTGATCGTGAAAATTTTTAATTTTGTTCAATTCTGAGAGGTGTACAAATAATTTTACATTAAATTCATTTCTGTCAAATTCAAATTCGCCCAAGAAATAAATTCTCGTCATTTTGTCAATTTATTTTTAATTAATTCCACACGTACAAATGCGCCCAAGAAATAAATTCTCGTTATTTTGTCAATTTATTTTTAATTAATTCCACACGCACAAATGTGCTACATTATATTAGAGATAATTAAAGTATGATATTTAAAAGTAAAGAACATCCAAAAAATGGCTATGTTGTTGTTGATAATGACAACATTTTGCCTATTAAAGGAAGTGGTAATAGTCATGTAATTAGTGATAATAATATTGTTATTAAACATAGAAATGTGTTTTATATTCTTGAAATTAAAAGAAATTTGATTTCTGTAGCGTAATTAACTACTGATTTTTCTTTTAATATTGAATTTGAATATAATGGTTTCAGAATAAATAGGAAATGCAAAGAAGTGATTGCTGGTACTAGTTATCACTTTAACGATATTTAATCTACAACGTACCTGTTATAATTCACTGCAAACGAGAAAGAAGTAGAGGATATTTAGGTTTCTGGGAAAGAAGAAAGCATCCTCCAAAGAGGGATCTGCAATCCATCCTCTCCGGTGGAGTTTTTCTCCGATAGTGCACGTACTTGTATTTGAACATTTTAAATCCTCGTCGTGTGATCTATTTTTTGTGAAATGTCTTTTCCTCTCCCAAATTCTGCATCATCAACATTATCAAGAAATCTTAATTCACCTTACGTACAGATACATTTAACCACGGTGTTAATGTTCAAAAATCAACGAGAAATTGAAATGAAGAAATTCGACGAAAAATTGTAGAATTACAGAAGTATCTTTGTACTTATTGAAAATAATAAGAATTAAAAATTTAAGCGTTCTTGTATAGAAATTTACAGGTATTTGAAATTTATATATTTTTATTTTATTTTTTTAAGGCTATGTTGGTTCTCTTTTTTCTTCATCGATGAAGGTCATTGAAGTCGTAATATTTGTGATAGAATAAGTAAATGACAGTGTGTGAAAGTCTTGATGTGATTTGAATAATAGAAACATACGAGACTAACTTGTGTCATTGAAAATTTTGATGAACGAAACTTTAAGTGCATATTGTCTAGACTGACATAACTACAAACGCTAAGAAGAGGTTGTAGAATAAGAGCGATTGCGATGGTGATGTCTAAGATTGATGGAGAAAATGGTGACATCGAAGATCAGTTTAGAAAGAGGCATTAAGGGTCATGATGTCAATGGTTACTATGTAGTAAGTGTTGGGTCCGGTTTCCTCCCACCTCCATGGGCCTGCAAACAGCCCAACAACATTATTTTTCCTTAGTTGAAGGTTAGGGCTGCGAATTGGGGGAAAGGGCGAGCAATCGACGACGGAGGGCAGAGAGGAAGAATCCCTCGCGTGAGGAGGGAGCAGCGAATCCCGACGGGCGAAAGGCGTCGAGTGATTGCAAGCAACAGTGGTGGCGCTGGTCTTTCTTCTCCAAGGTGAGATCTCCCTTTCTCGGTGGCGAGAGATCGCCGGTGAACTTCTGGCTGGTGACGTGAGGCACAGTGGTCGACGAGACGATCTCCTCGATGGCTCCGTGCGTGTCTCCACAACCAGTGAAGGAGAAGGAGGTGCCACTTCCGTGCGGGCGAACGTCGGCTGGTGAATGCATATTTCGGACGCATGAAGCTTGGACTGTGTTCGAACACATGAGCCTGGACTGTGATTGGACACGTGAGCCTGGATTGTGCTCGAACGCATGAAGCTTGGACTGTGCTCGGACACGTGAAGGCCGGACAGAGCTTAGACTGTGCTTAGATCGGCATTTCGGTTTATATTTCCCTTCATTATTATTATTACTGTTGATTGAAGATAATATGTGGTTATGCTGACCTCAAGCTGAGGACTTGAGAAGAACATTTGTGCCCACTTTAACAGTAGGGTGCAAGTTACATGGACCGAGAAGGTGCCGTGGTTTTTCCTCCTTACACCAAAGAGGTTTTCCACGTAAAAATTCTCATGTGTTGCTTGTGATTGGTTTGGTTGCAGTTTTGTTTGCTTCGTTCCTGTTTTGCTAGGCTCTCATTTTTCCCAACAAGTAGCGCCCACCGTGGGGCAGGGGCCTAACCAGTGAAAGATGGAAGGCAACACAAGCAGAATGATTTCCTTGAATGCAAAAATTATCAAGCTTGGAAGGGGAAGATGGAAAATCTTCTTTATGTCAAGGAATATTACAAGTCAGTCTTTAACACAAAAAAACCAGAAAATAAATCTGATGATGAATGGAGAATTTTACACAGACAAGCATGTGGCTTTATGCGACAGTGAGTGGATGACAACGTGTTGAACCATATCAGTGATGAGACAGATGCCAGTTCCTTGTGGAAGAAGTTGGACAAGTTGTATGCTCGAAAAAAAGGCACCAACAAAATGATTCTCATCAAACAGCTGATGCATTTAAGATATCGGGATGGTACACTTATTGCTGATCATGTGAATACCTTTCAAAGTATTATAAATCAGCTGTCCTCGATGGGTAATGTGTTTGATGATGAAGTTAGTGCCTTACTGCTTCTAAGCTCACTACCTGACTCATGAGAGACGTTGAAGGTTACTTTTTGCAACTCAACTTCTAATGGAAATGTTACCTAGGACTATGTGAAGACTAAGGTAATTAATGAAGAATTCAGAAAGATCGCAGATGGCTCCTCTACTCATTCTGATGTATTCATTGCAGAGTCGAGGGGGTGAAGTAAAAGCAGAGATACCAGATCAGAAAAAGGTAAAAGCAAATCTAGAAGCAAGTTTGCAAATGTTGAGTGCTACCATTGCCACAAGAAGAGTCACACTAAGAAATTCTGTTGACTATTGAAGAGAGAAAACAAAAAAAACAAATCACAACCGCATGACAGTGATAGTGAACAGGGAGTTGCCTTGATTGTTGAGGAATTACTTGTTGTTTGTGACGAATCTGTTAACCTTGTAAGTGATGATGAAACTGCATAGGTGTCAGATAGTGGTGCTACCATTCACACCACATCTCGAAGAGATTTCTTCTCCTCCTACACTTCAGGTGATTTCGAGATAATGAAGATGGGAAACAACAACAAAGCAAAGATTGTTGGAAAAGGAGATGTGCAACTAGAGATAGAAAATGGTAGCAAGTTGATCCTTAAGTCTATGAGACATGTTGAGGATTTAAGACTCAACATTATTTCAATTGGAAAGCTTGATGATGAAGGGTACTTGAGTAGATTTGGAGATGGAAGGTATAAGCTCACCAAATGAAGCCTGATAATAGCAGAAGGTAAAAAGATGTCTCATTTGTATTGCATTCATGCTAAACTTTCCAGTGTTTCCATAAATGCTTTAGATAATGAAGATCAAAGTGTGTTGTGGCACAAAAGACTCGGACACATGAGTGAGAAGGGGATGACAACACTTCTGAAGAAGAATCTCTTGTCAAAGTTAAAAGGTGTGCATCTGAAGGATTGTGCAGATTGCTTGGTAGGAAAATAGCATAGAATTGCCTTCAAAAGTCAACCTCCTTCCAAGAAGCCAGAGTTGCTAGAGCTAATTCACTCTGATGTTTGTGGGCCAATGAAGGTAACAACACATGATGGAGCTAGATACTTTATCACCTTTATTAATGACTTCTCTAGAAAAGTTTGGACTTATGTCTTAAAGTCCAAGGATCAAGTGCTCTACAGGTTCAAAGAGTTCCAAGCTTCAGTTGAAAGACAAACAGAGAAGAAAATGAAGTACATCCGAACTAACAATGGAGGAGAGTATTGTGGGCCGTTTGATGTTTACTGTAGGGAACAAATAATCAAACACCAAAAGACTCCTCCAAAGACACCACAGTTGAATGGTGTTGCTGAAAGGATGAACAGAACATTGGTGGAAAGAATCAGATGTTTGCTTTCACAAGCTAAGCTGCCGAGGTCTTATTGGGGTGAGGCCTTGATGACTGTTGCATATTTAATTAATCTTTCACCATGTTATTATCTGCAGAAAAATGTTCCAAACAAGGCTTGGTACAATAGGGATGTCTCTTACAATCACTTGAAGGTGTTCGGATGCAAAGCCTTTGTGCATGTCCCTTAGGATGAAAGAACCAAACTTGATGCAAAGACACAACAGTGTATCCTTATTGGCTATGGGCAGGATGATTTTGACTACAAGCTGTATGACCCAGTGGCAAAGAAAATCATCAGAAGTCATGATGTTGTGTTTGTGGAATATCAAATACTTGAAGACATAAACAAGGCACAGGTTGAAGCAACACAAGAACAATGAGACTTGATTGATCAAGACCCAGCTTCTGTGATTCTAGCACAACAACAAGTTGAAGCTGAAGGTGTTGATGATAATGCAGGCATGGCTGAACAGGGTCAAGATGATACTAAAGCAGATGGACATGACCAACAACCGGCAATGCAGGAAGTTCCACTAGCTATCCCTCTTAGAAGATCAGCCAGGGAAAATGTACCTTCCACCAGATATCCTTCAAATGAGTTTGTAGTGTTATTATTTGATGATGTAGATCCAGAATGCTATAAAGATGCAGTGGAAGGCAAAAATGCAAAAGAATGGATGAAAGCCATGTAAGATGAGATGAATTCCTTGCATGAAAATCACACATATGATCTGGTGAAATTGCCTCAAGGCAAGAAGGCACTAAAGAACAAATGAGTCTACAAAATTAAGGAACAAGAGCACACACCACATCCAACATACAAAGCAAGACTTGTGGTGAAAGGTTTCACTCAAAGGAAAGGTATTGATTTTGATGAAATATTCTCTCCTGTTGTGAAAATGACATCTATCCGAATGATTTTAGTTTTGGCAGCAAATCTTGATCTAGATATAGAATAGATGGATATGAAGACTGCCTTCCTCCATGGAAACTTGGAGGAAGAAATTTACATGGAGCAACCAGAAGGGTTTGTTGAACAAGGAAAATAAGACTTTGTGTACAAGTTAAAGAAAAACATTTATGGTCTGAAGCAAGCCCCAAGGAAATAGTACTTAAAGTTTGACTCTGTTATAGGGAAGCAAGGCTACAAGAAGTGTAGCACTAACCATTGCGTCTTTGTCAAGAGTTTTTCTCCTAATGAGTTCATTTACTTATTACTCTATGTTGATGATATGCTAATTGTTGGTAAGACCAGGTTCAGAATTACAGATCTAAAGAAAGTACTACATCAATCTTTTGCTATGAAAGACTTGGGACCTACAAGAAAGATCCTTGGAATTGAGATTGAAAGAGACAGAAATTCCAGAAAGTTATACTTGTTTCAGCGCAAGTATATTGAGAGAGTTCTCAAAAGATTTGAGATGGATGATGCAGATTGTGTCAATTGCCCTCTCACGGCTCGGTTCAGATTGAGCAAGAAGCAGTCTCCTACTACAGAAGGGGAGAGGAGGGAAATTGAAAAGATTCCATATGCCTCTGCAATGGGAAGTCTCATGTATGCCATGATATGCACGAGACTTGATATAGCTCATGTAGTTAGTGCGGTAAGCAGATTTTTAGCAAATCCTGGGAAATAGCATTGGGAAGCAATGCTATGGATTATGAGATATCACCATGACACCACAGATTTGAGAATTTTCTTTGGCAGTAGAGAACCAAGTTTACTTGGTTATACAAACTCAAACATGGCAGGTGATGTAGATGACTCAAAGTCTACATCTGGGGAAGCTGTCTCATGGCAATCCAGATTACAGAAATGCATTGCTCTGTCGACTACAGAGGCTGAGTTTATAGCTGCTACTAAAGCTTGCAAAGAAATGCTGTGGCTGAAGAGAATGGTTGGAGAACTTGGAATGGTGCAGGACAGGTTTGTTTTACTAGGTGATAATCAAAGTGCTATTCATCTAAGCAAGAACTTATCTTTTCACTCCAGATCTAAGCACATCAAGGTGAGATATGATTGGATCTGAGACGTTCTGAATACTAAGGAATTGGAATTCAACAAGGTCCATACAGATGACAATAGAGCTGACATGCTCACTAAAATGATATCAAGAGACAAGCTAAGCATCTGTGCTCAGATTGCAAGCCTTGCAGACTGATCCATGTAGGCGGGCAAAGGGGGAGATTGTTAGGCCTGGTTTCCTCCCACCTCCATGGGCCTATGAACGACCCAACAACATTATTTTTCCCTGGTTGAAGGTTAGGGCTTCGAATTGGGGGAAAGGGCGAGCAATCGACGACGAAGGGCAGAGAGAAAGAATCCCTTGCGTGAGGAGGGAGTGGCGAATCTCGACAGGCAAAAGGCATCGAGCGACAGTGGTGACAGCGGCAACGCTGGTCTTTCTTCTCCAAGGTGAGATCTCCCTTTCTCGGTGGCAGGAGATCGCCGGCAAACTTCCGACTGGTGACGTGAGGCGCAGTGGTCGACGAGATGATCTCCTCGGTGGCTCCGTGCGTGTCTCCACCAACCGGTGAAGGAGAAGGAGGCACCACTTTCGTGTGGGCGAACGTCAGCTGGTGAACGCTTGCCAACGCGTATTTCGGACGGGTGAGCCTGGACTATGTTTGGATGTGTGAGCCTAGACTATGATCGGACGCGTGAGCCTGGATTGTGCTCGGACGCGTGAAGCTTGGACCGTGCTCGGACGCGTGAAGGCCGAACAGAGCTTGGACTGTCGAACAGAGCTTGGATTGTGCTCAGATAGTGCTTAGATCGGCATTTCGGTTTATATTTCCCTCCATTATTATTATTACCATTGATTGAAGATAATATGTAGTTGTGTTGACCTCAAGCTAAGGACTTGAGAAGAACATTTGTGCCCCCTTTAACAGTAGAGTGCAAGTTACCTAGACCGAGAAGGTCCCGTGGTTTTTCCTCCTTACACCGAGGAGGTTTTCCACATAAAAATTCATGTGTTGCTTGTGATTGGTTTGGTTGCAGTTTTGTTTGCTTTGTTCCTGTTTTGCTAGGCCCTCATTTTTCCCAACAGTAAGGTGATCGATTTCTCATATACTCATAGCACAAAATTGAAAAATCATGAAAAAATAATTTCTCATTATTTTCCATTGACACAAATGCTATTTAAAATCTGATCAATGAAAATTGACTTTTTCATAATTTTCTTTTATGTCATTTTTTAGTGTACAACCACTCACTAATATCACGTTTGGGACGTGACAATACGATGAAAAATGTAATAACTTAATTGATTTAAAAACCAATAAGCGCAACTATCACTATCAGAAATAATAAGATAATCGGTATGTTTGAATTTCAGTATCTACTTATTTTATAAATACTTTTGCTACTAATGGGGTGTCCATTAATTTCTAACATGATTTGTAAATGCCAGTTAGTGTCTCCCAATGTTTGTCTAAGAATGCTGACGTTGAATAATTAATATTGTGCATTACAATGCCATTTCCAAACCCACCAAAGGGAACTCCAAATTAGCACTATCATTGCTCGTTCTTTCGAAGCAGATGTTAATAAATGAGTATGTGTTAGATTTTATACCAGAAAATTATTGTTCTGTTCTTATGTGTAATTTTAGTAGTTATTATAGTTTTATTTAAAGTTTATTGTACTATCGTCTAATGTAATGGACGATCTTGCTTACATTGTATGCGATATAAAATTGTGACCTTAATTTTTCAATGTTAGGTTTTTACTTTCGGTAGCTTCTTGTTCATTGCACTTGCTCTTCACTCAATCACGCCCTCTTCGTCTCCACCTCCATCGATCGCCTATCTCAGTTGTTCTTTGTGCAAGAGTAAGATTCAACATGATATTAGAGTGATTGCGTCCTAGCGTGTGTTGCTAATTGACCTTCGTTAGGGCTCGCATCTCTATTCCATCAAGAGATCGACCTTGCGTCCATGAACATTCACAGGACTCCCTTCTGTATCTCTCGATGATGAGTTCCAATCTTCTTTTCTTCGAGTATCGAAGAGTCTTCTCTATTTTCAACTATTTTTGTTTCTTTTAATCGTGTTTTTGTATGTGTCTCTTCCTGTTTACTGTATTATCATACATTTTTTACCTTTATCCTTAACTTAAATAACTTCCGCATCTTGTTCCTATGTCATTCACCATGACGAACAATGAATTGAACTTTAAAGTTGAAGACCTAAACCCTTATTACTTGCATACTTTAGATAATCCTAGGACCTCCTTAGTTACAAAATTCTTATACAACAACTATGAATCCTAGAATACAACTATGTCTATGGCCTTGGGAGTAAAAAACAAGTTCGGGTTTGTAGATGACACTATTCAGACACAAAAAATCAATCTCAATATTCACTTTGGAAACGATATAATGATATGATCAAGTCCTAGCTCATTAATTTTGTTGAAATTGAAATTGGATCCAGTATTATGTTTTTTGACATTGCTATTGAAATTTGAAATGATTTGTATGAAAGGTTTTAGCAGAAGGATGCTGCTAGAATTTTTCAAATCAAAAGAAAAATTAATAAACTCAAACAACAGAATAACTCTACAACCACCTACTTTACTAAACTCAGAACCCTTTGGGACTAGCTTAGAACAAGAACTACTACTCTTATGTGTCCTGCTAGTAACGACTGTCCTTATTTGAAAGACATTTTACATAAAACTCAGGAGGATTACCTTCTTCGATTTCTTATTGGGCTGAATGACACTTATTTGGTTTCAAGGAGTCAAATTCTTGCTATGAGGCCTTTTCCTACCATTAATACTGCCTTCTCCCTTATTCTTCAAGAAAAAAGGCAAAGAGAAATCAACACTACTACAAAAAATCTTGATACTACAACTTTTGCTATCAACAGAGGAAAAATTAGTAATGAAAAAAAGTCTCCTAAAAACAAAAACCTTACTACATTACATACAACAAAGAACCTAAGCTTGACAACCTTAAAGTTTTTGGGTGTCTCTTTTATGCCACCAATCTCAACACCAACCACAAATTTGATAATTGAGCCACAAAGTTTGTGTTTCTAGGGTACCCTTCCGGACAAAAAGGATACAAACTCTATAACTTAAGCAATAAAATGTTATTTATCAATAGAGATATAAACTTAATTTTGTGAATATGTTTTTCCTTTCCTTAACAATACCGATAACTATCCAAATCTTAGTGAATTTCTGTGTCTCCTCAGTAATGAAATTGTCAATATTACCTATTATCAAAAAACTGTTACCAATGACAATGACAATGATCAAGATAGTGACAATAGCATTCCTAAAGAACATTTCGATGAAGCTAATATTGAAAGTCAAGATGTATTCTAATTCAAATGAAATCCTTAATAATAGCAATAATGATAGACGTGTCAGAAGTGTAAAAATTTAATATAAGAATTATGTTTGCCCCACTTTACGCCTAACCAACTGTAGCATTAGATATTGCATTAAACACTTTGTCATCTTTCAACTAATCACAAATTCTTAGTTGAAAAACTTGGTTCAGAAATTGAACCTGTAAATTATAATCAAGCCAAAAAGAATAGAAATTGGATTAAAGTCACAGAAAATAAAATTGAAGCCTTAAATAGAAATGAAACTTGGGATATTGTCAATCTTCGTAAAGACAAAAATGACATTACCTGTAAGTGGATTTATAAAATTACTATTCTGTCTTTATATGTAATTTCAAGTAATTATTGTAATTTTATTTAAAATCTATCATACTACCGTCTAATGTAATGAACAATCGATATAAAATCATGACCTTAATTTTTCATTATCAAATTTTTACTTTCCGCGATTTCTTATTCACCGTACTCACCCTTCACTCGATCACTCCCCTCTCCGTCTTCACCTCCACGCGTCCTTCTCGATTGTCGGTTGGCAATACATTGCTTTACTCATCAACCGTATCGGCTGGCCCACCACCGTCCACGGAGGCAGTGGTTCTTTACGACAAAATTGCGAATCAATGCTTTCGAGTTTCGAACACAACTTGCCGATGGGAAAGTTAAGCGTGCAGAGTTAAAAGTTAAAATATGATAAATTTAATTTATTATTTTTATATTTTTTAAAGATACAAAACTTTTATTAATAATATCAAGAATCAAAAATTAAGGTCAATAAACACAACTCGTAATTGCAAAATCCTCCAAAAATGATGCCAAAGAACACGTAACCTTACTCGATGTTTTAATTGTGGTACGTCGATGAACGCGCACAATTTCAGATCCTTTTTTTTCACCTAAGGTATATATAGATTTTGACGATACATATATAGGTAGTCTATTTTTTACGTTATAAGAAAAAAATTTAAGATTCGATTATGGTCGTAAATATTATAATTATTTTTAAATGTTTGTCATAATTATAATGACTTTACGACTTTTAATTAATGAAAAGTGAGACGCTATGGCAAACGGTGTATGAGGGAGAAAAAATTAAACTTTCTAAAAATGTAAATGATAGACACAAGCAGAAAAATGAGGTACATTAATGAGAAACATGTACACAAAAAAGCGTACGCAATAATGGAGGAAACTCTCCGAGACATTCCAAAGTTAAGGTCCCCAGGGGCATTTATACACAGGACTTTCTTTTATTTTTCAAGCATAAAAATACTTCCATTTTTTGGTATTTACCTTTTGGTAATATAATTTTCTTAAATTTCTAGCTGCACAAGTCTCAACATGGTTGTTTTTTAAATTATCATATTAAGATAATTTTATTATATTAGTGAAATTTCAAGGACTATAAATTTTTTAAATAAAGTTTCTTAATAATTGAGATATCACTTTAGCAGTTGTTGATACATGCTTTTAAAATTTTTTTAAAATGGAAAGACATCCAGATTTAGGGTTCGTTTATTGCATGCGAAAATGATAAAAAAAATAAATAATGAAAATTTAAGAATGGGCGAGAAATGAAAATAACGAGATTTAATGAAAAATTATAAAATTATAGAAATATTCGTGTACGTACAAAAAAAAAATGATAGCATTTAAAATTTTAAATATTTGTATCTACATAAAAATTCACAAATATTTTATATATTTTCATTTTATTTTTTTAAAACACCGTCGGTCCTTTTTTTTTTTTGTCATCGATGAAAGTCGTTAGAGTCGTTGTATTTATGATGACTAGGCGAATAAATAACAATACGCAGAAACCTTGATATGATTGAGAAGGGAGAAACATGCATAACTTGGGTAATTGAAACAAAACTCTAAACATATATTGGCTATTAATACGATTGCAAATGTACGAAAGAATTTGTAAGAAAAAGATCACAACAATATCTAGTATCGATGGAAAGAGGATAACCTGATATAAACAAAGATATTAAAAGTTATAATATTAATAAGTTTTACACAAATCAAGGTATCATTGAATTTCTTTATTTTTAATTTTAAAAAGTAATTTTATTTTTACAATAATATTTATATTTCTTAATTTACTTATTTTATTTTCAAAATTATTTTTTTTTCTCTTAAGCGATCTAGTTTTTCATGCATACATTGAAAATGTATGTCCGAAAAACCCTCAATATTCAGATGACCGACGTACGACGCGAACGATAACAAATCACGAAAATCGATACCCGAAACGTGCAAGCCCGCATCTTGCGCTTGCAGTGTAACATGTGCGGATGGCATGGGCCGCGCGATCATTTATGGTTTCCAGAGGGACCCAAGGCACGCTGGTCCACAATTCCCGAGCGTCCCCTTTCTGGGACCATGTTGTTTGCCCGCCTTGCATAAAAATTGATGGTATTATTTTATAATTTTTTAATAATTATTACATTTCGATATAAAAATTATTACCTTGTTGGACGTAGATGGAGTTGTAATTTTTATGTTATTATCTATTTATTATTTAAACGTTTTTTATTTTATTTTTTATTTTTTATTATAATAATTTATAATAATATTTATCAAATAATTTTAATATTTTATACTTAAAAATCATATTAAAATTCTTATATGGCAAAACGTAAACATTACTTTACTTAATTTTACTTTTTAACGTGTGTTTATTTATATGGTAAAATTAGATAAGGTGATGTTTATATTTTTTATAAAAAAAAATTACACAATTTATGATTTAAATATTTTGGTATAATTTTTTAATGTTAAATATTAAATTTATTTGATAAATATTATTATTAAATATTATAATAAAAAATAAAAATATATAATAATTATTCTATTAGTAAATAGAATCTTAAACAAACACACCGTAACTGATAACTTTAATCGCTAACATCACTTTTTGCCGGTTAAACGTGAAGACGAAAAGGAAAGATGATGTACTAATTCAAGATCTTTTATAATATTTTAGTGATAATTCATTATTATTTCTCTAATACAGTAAAAGATGATGTATATCCGCAGCGTGACGTCCACCAGCGTGAAAAGCAAGAAAATATCATATCGGTATTATTATTACTGTACATATATATATATATATATATATATATATATATGATATATTAAGTTAAATTAAATAATAATTAAATGCATTTATTTAAAATTTTAAAATTCATTTTATTTATAATGGAGATTTTGGATTTCTTTTAAAAATGGAAAACTCTAATTTCTCATAAATTCAAACTCTAATTATAAATTTTTATCTTATAATTTATTATATAATTTTAACGTTATTTACGAAACTACTAACTTTATATAATTATTAAAATTAAATTATTTCACTACCAAACGAAATCAAAGACGACTAAAATTTGAAATGTTTTCGTTTGATTTAGACGCAAGGTGCATCAATTTTACAATTTTAAGATTTTTATCGGCTTAAATAATTAGGAGGCCACAGATTTTCACCTAAAATTTAAAATTCTAATTTAAATGATTTTTTTGGCGAATCAAAGATACTGTTAACAGATTTTGCCACGTTTTAATTTTAAAATTTTAAATAAAAATTGAAGAAAAATATAATTCAATCGGAATTGAGGTACGCAGTTCCAAGAATAATTTTTACAAATCCATTTTTTACCATAAGAAAATTGTTTCCGGTGGACACCTTTTTCACGGGAGAATGTTTTTGTTTTAGCATCCACGGTAATTTTGTCGTGAGCGTTAAGATGTCAATTTTTCGAAGGAAAAATCTAAAAATAAATTTAAATTATTATTATTGATGTTTGCAATAAAATTATAATAATTTTAATATACTTTAAAAAAAAAAAAAAAAAAAACCTGTAAGATGTCTTGCATCCCAACCGTTAACACCGATACGAAAATCTCCTCTAACGACTTGAGCAGACTCCTCCCCACCACTTTCTGCACCGTGCGGCAGATTCTACCTTTTTGATGAAAGGTACATTTGTTTAAGCGATAAAGGTAGATGTAGTAAGATTTATATTATTTTTAAAAATATATAAATTATGATATAAATATTTAGATATAATTTTTAATATGAAATATTAAATCTATTTATTAAATATTATTATATATAATGAAAAATAAAAATATACAGTAATTCTCTCGTAAAAAAACTGGACCAAAGAAAAGGCAGGGGAATCTTTTGGGTTATGTTGGAGAGGGAGAGGGAAGAGAGGGAAAAAACAGCTCCAGTGTAGTGGGGGTGGCGGTCTCACATGCCATTGTTGCTGAATGCTGATGTGGGTACTCCTCTGCTGCTACTCCTGACTATGTGCCCTCCCTCTTCTCCTCCTCGAGATTGCCCCTACCACAGACATTACTCATGTAATCCGCTGGTAAAATCCTGGAGAGATCTCTCCCCCACCGTCCACCACCTAACAGAGCAATGGTAGTGGCACACACCTTTCTTTTTTTTCTCTTTTTTTGTTTCTCCTTTTTGCAGCAGCTCTGCTCTCCTCTGTTTTTGACCATCAACATCCTGTTCAATCTAACGATCCTGGGTGGGTACTGTTGGAGAGGCGTTTCTCGTTTGCTGTTGGGTTTTATTGTTGAGTGGGTTTGTTGTTAAGAATGAGCGAGTGCATGAAGGATGGGAAACTGCGGAACCAAGGAGGAGTCGGCTGTCGTTGCTGCTAATGCCCAAGGTGAACAAACGACACAATCAAACGTCCATTCTTGCCAATGCAAGAATGCCGTCCTCCTCAATATACCTTCTTTGGCTTCTTCCTTGTGTGTCACTCTCTTCTCTTTTTTCCAAGTGGTGTGTGGCGGTCACCTCGACCAAAGTGTGGATCTCTTCTCCTGGCTTGCATGATTCATACAGACGATCCATGTTGTTATCTTCCGTTTCACAGCTTTTTTTTACTTTTTTTAAATTGGTGGGGTTCTCTCTCTTCTTCTTCTTTTTTCCTTCGAAGGTTCAATAGACCGAGCTTTTTGAAGTTTGATACGATTATACGTGAAAGCAATGAAATAGTTTTGCCCTTTTGTTTTATCGCTATATCTGCCAATGCATTTGAACCATTACACGCATTTAGTCTAATATGATAAACCCACCTCTACCGATAATCCAAGATTCGATTTTATTTATGTACACAGTTCAGAAACTCCAGATGTTCTCGCTGCCAGTCAGGCGTAAAGATTCATTGGAGAGGAAGGGCAACCGATCCAACTCAGATCTGAGCAACACTTCAAGCTGCCGAAACTATGATTCAAGGAACGTTACTGTATACACCAATGTGATTGCGTTCACTCTGTTTGAGTTGGAAACAATCACGAAAAGCTTCCGTTCAGATTATGTGCTGGGTGAAGGAGGGTTTGGAACCGTTTACAAGGGATATATTGATGAGAATGTGAGAGTTGGTTTGAAGTCTCTCCCTGTGGCTGTGAAAGTCCTTAACAAGGATGGTCTTCAGGGGCACAAAGAATGGCTGGTTAGTAAACGCATTACCATTTTTAAAATTTTGTGTACTCCTGTTCGTCATGTGGCTTCTGACAATGAATCTGTTGAATATTACTGTAGCAGCCCAATGTATCACTACAAAATGTGGAAAGCATCCACCCATCACATTTAACTCGTCTTCTCAAGCATCAATCTTACTAATGCACTTTTTCTTTTGTGGTGGAATCAAGATGGTTGCCATGGAAATCTGTCTAGGATGTTTAAGCTTGGATATGGTTCCTTTTTTATGATTTGCAATATTGGTAGGGTAGTGTTGCTAGGGTACTTTTGTTTTATGTGCATCTGCAATTTTTTATTGGAATCATTCTTTATTGACATTTGTCTTCAATTTTTAAACCAACTTTTATTTTTTTCGATTTCAGACAGAAGTTAATTTTCTTGGACAACTGAGGCATCCTAATTTAGTGAAGTTGGTGGGGTATTGCTGTGAGGATGATCATAGGCTGCTTGTTTATGAGTTCATGTTCCGGGGAAGCCTTGAAAACCACTTATTTCGAAGTAATTAAACCTCTCATTCTTTTATTTCTACACTAATTCTCTCTTATATTTGTTGTAGTAGTGTTGTTTGCTACCTTTTCTTTGGGTGACAATGGGTATCACAGATGCCAATGTATACAACCTATGTCCATGATCACGTTCCTTATGCAACACAAAATATGAAATAAAAAGGAAAAATATGATGGTTTAAATTGTTATAAATAATTTCCCTATTTTATGGTGCTGTCAATCTCTTTTTTTATGAAGTATAAAACCATTCTGTTCTCATTCTTGATGCCACCCCAGTACTGCATTCCTTGTAATAAATGGCATGAACAGCAATGTTCATGTTTCTTTACTTGAAATCAAATAATTTTCAAAAACAAACTTTAAATTAAAGATTTAACTTTGGATGTGTTATATGCCTGCCAGTAATCAGTTAAATATTGTTGGACCGAACTGGAGCATTCCCTCAGAATGGTGTGAATTTTATATATGTCATGTTTTAAATTCAATGGTCATACTTCTCATGGATATAACTTTTCTTTCCTATGACCTCAGAAACAGCAAACCCAATTCCATGGGCAACTAGAATGAGTATAGCACTTGGAGCTGCAAAAGGGCTTGCATTCCTTCATAATGCTGAAATGCCTGTAATTTACCGTGATTTCAAGACATCAAATATCTTGCTGGATTCTGTAAGTGCTGTTCGTTATATCTACGTGATTTTCTGTTATCACCATGTTTTGTATTTGTTGGATGCATTGATCACTTCGAAACATTGAAAATAGTAATTAAGTTATGACCGCACAATTTAAAACAATCTCACCAAATCATCCATCACAACAATGCAAGGATTTTATATTGATTTGGTCATTTCTTATGTCTAGTCACATGCATCATTGGAGTTCCACTGTCATTTTTTCCCTTTTACAGGTAGAGTGCAATTTTTTTACACCACTTCTCTCCTCTTCACAAGATCACAAAATTTGAATTAGATGTTTAATTTATGCATTTTGGCAAAATAGAATTACAAGGGAATATAAGAGAATTAGAGTACAGAAAGTTCTATACTAATATTCATCCAAGGTCAATTTATAAACATACATGAACGCACAATAAAACACAAAACAAGGGTACTCGTTATTATGCTAATGACTTGATATGGGCACATCCAGTCAGACATCTGAGAACATCTAATAGTCTTTTCCATTAAAGCACTCCACACTCAAGCCATCTATTTGGGCATGATTCCATCATGTCTTACCCCTCTACTGGACATCTGGAATAGAGTTTGTCAAGGAAATCATCTTCAACAAAATGCTTGGAACAACTTGTCTAATGCTTTGTCTTATTTACGGGTCAAAGCTTCATTCATAATGACTAGTTGGTGGTTTTAACATTTACCAAAAGTTTCCCAGCAATTTGCAACATTCATTTTTAAAAGTTCAAAATTCGTAATTAAGTTTAACAAAAAATCTAAATGTTCAACACAGCTAAGAAAATTAAATGATCGACAAAATTTAACATTCATTTTTTTCGAATTCAAATTTCAACTACGAAAATTGATCAAATATAAACATCCATACTTGACAACTATTTGTAGATAAAAATTCAACACAATTTTAATCATTTGATTTCATCAACAAAATCTCTACTGATGTTTCTAACAGTATTGAATGGGTATTCACTGTTATCTTTTCTGATTTTGTAAATTAATAACAGGATTACACAGCAAAGCTTTCTGATTTTGGGCTTGCAAAAGCTGGTCCACAAGGTGATGAGACTCATGTTTCTACTAGGGTGATGGGCACCTTTGGATATGCTGCTCCAGAATACGTAATGACCGGTATGCCTTTGGTGTATGTTACCATTATAAATGTTTTACCTTTCTTTAGTAGGTATTGTGAGGAAATTTATTAAGTTACGATGGTTTTCTCTTAAAGAAACTGTATTAGTTGGGAGCTAATTCTTTAGTGGTATCACTAAAGTTACTTTTTTAGTGGTGTCCAATTTTAAGTCATTTTTTCATATATGTATATATATATAACAAAAGGAAATCAAGGAGGAATTCAAGGGACAATAAATGAGGGATTCAAGGGAGTGGTCATGTGTTGTGAAAATCTCAATAGAAACATCTATGCCTTCCTAACCAAGTTAAAGGTAAAGGGAAAAAAGTTATTGTTAAGGTTATTAAATATAATGTTTCATAGGTATGAGTTTAAAAACACTAACTACATAGTAGAGATTGTATTACACACAGTAAAGAAGACTAAACTCATGTTAGTTAAATGAGTTATTGAAAAATTTAAATAATCTAGATTTAATTTGGACTATTGAATTAAGACATCACTAGAAAAACAACTCTAGTGATATTACTAAAAAGTATTTTCCCATATTAATTTGTTATTTGCATAAAATAACTTTCGCATAGGCCTTTTACTATCTTTACAAACATTCTTTCGGTAACACATTCTTGAGGGCATGCATTGATGCAACTACAAGGAGATCACAGGTTTGAATTTTAAGGAAATGTTTTCTCTATTATGAAAGCAAAACTGCATCTAACTAGACCTTCCGGTGGGCAACTTGTGCATTGATTTGCAATTCTTAACCAACAGTTCACAATACCTTATCCTACTACAACATTAGGTGTGTGACTAAAGAGTGATGGAAGTTTATAATGCCTAAGCTGTTTAAAACTTTTCTCTTAAAAAACCTGGTTTCCTTTTTTCTTTGCTTTACTGCCACTCTCATGCATGACACAACTATTATTGAAAGTGTTATTTCAGTTATTCGTTGCTCTCTTTGCCTTCCTGCACAGCTGCATAACATTTATTTCATAATTCTGCACAAGCTTAATTTTTTTCTTCGTTAGTTGAGAATTCTGATAGGCCTTTTGCGTCTTTTGAATAAAGGCTCCCCTGGTTGCAGCCAAGATTTCAGAGAAAATTTTTTATACTTTTCTTTTGAAGCTGAGCTGTTTTTATGGACTGAGATTACATTTACCCTCATGACAGGCCATTTAAATGCCAGGAGCGATGTGTATAGCTTTGGAGTTGTCCTCCTTGAGCTTCTGACAGGGCGAAAGGCTTTTGACAAAAGCCGACCAAGCAAAGAACAAAACTTGGTTGATTGGATTCGTCCGAAGCTCAACGACAAGAAGAAACTTTTAGAGATAATAGACTCACGGGTAGATGATAAGTACTCAGCCAAAGCAGCTCAAAAGGCTTGCAGATTGGCATATTACTGCCTAAGCCTGAACCCCAAAGCAAGGCCCCTCATGAGCGATGTTGTGGAGACACTTGTACCTTTGCAATGCAGTCCGTCAGAAGGATCTGCTCCAGATAGAATGGGTGCTGGTGCATCTGACTACAACTTTAATCTGCAAGTGTCTACCAGTACCGGTGGCTGTGTCTCCAATCCCAGCCGTAAATGTTCACCAGATGCAGTTCCAGCATGCAGAGTGAGATGATGAATATATGATCCATTCTTCTCATCCCAACGACCAAATTAATCCACATGTTGATGTATATTATGAAGAGTATTTTTTATCTATGTTGGTCAAGTTTTACTTTTATTCTGTTCTCTATGTACATACAAATTATCGTGCCCGTGTTCTTCTGGTTTGCAATGGTTTATTGTGTATGAATGAATGTGCCTAGTTCTGATAAGAAAAGAAACTGCCTTGTTCTTTAGTGCATGGATGAGACAAATGTTGAAAAAAATAGTTTCGCGTTAGAAATAATGATTGAAATTAAGATTTTTATATTACTTATTTTATTTTTTTA
>JAMKPZ010000909.1:0-31319 GCA_024699675.1 Amphibolis antarctica | reverse complement strand
ACAGAATTCGTGCCTCCTATTATAAAAAACTTACAAAGTTAAATGGTGTAAAATGTAATAATCACAAAAACCAATGGCATTCCCCGGACAACAACGCTCTTCCTTCCCGGGGGACCAGACTACGATGCAAATCCCAAACATCGCCACAAAATCCCACACACCAGGCGGCTCATAGCCAACGATTCAAGAGCAACCTCAACAAGCAAATCGAGTTCGACGTCTTCGCCGAAATGGGCATGGGAGCTGCAGCGGCGACCTTCGCACACTACCACCTGTTCTGTGGGGTGAAGACCCCGTTGACGCCTGTCTCGAGGCCCTTCGTCACTCCTAGACGCGGTGTTGTTCTTGGGCGGACTCACAGCCTCCTCCTACGGGGAAGGAGAGCAACGAATAGGCGCCGACCAGATACGACCTCGACGACCACCGTCTGCTTCGTGGTGTCACCTGACAAAGGTGGAGGAGCGAGCGAAAGGGATCTCGTGGAGGTTTCCCGCGAGGGGAAGAGGATGCAGAGGAAGAAGAATGAGCGGCGGACGTATCTCGTCGCTGCCGTGTTTTCGAGTTTGGGATTCTCGTCCATGGCCATCGCCGCCGTCTACTACCGCTTTGCGTGGCTAACGGAGGTCAGCAACGATCTCCAATGATGGTTCTCGATTGCCCCCCTCCCCATAAAAATAGCAGCTGCTCACTCATGGCTGGTTTCTGCAGGGAGAGGTCCCGATTTCAGAAATAGCGGGCACCTTCGCCCTCGCCATGGGCGCCGCGGTGAGTAACAAACATACAAAGTGGGTTTGTATTTTTTTAACGATAACGTTGGAGATTTTTAAAATAATTTTTTTATATTTGTCTTGGTAAAAAATTACTCTTATTGGTTGTTAAAAAAGTAAAAAAAAGAGACTTTTTCTTGGTAAAAACGTTGAAAACAAAGGAAGCCTTTGTTTCCGTGGTGACGTAGGTGAAGGATTTTGCAGGTGGGGATGGAGTACTGGGCGAGGTGGGCGCACAGGGCGCTGTGGCACGCCTCGCTCTGGCACATGCACGAGTCGCACCATAAGCCCCGAGAAGGTCCGTTCGAGCTCAACGACGTCTTCGCCATCGTCAACGCCGTTCCCGCCATTGGCCTTTTGTCGTACGGGTTCCTCAACTCCGGCCTCGTTCCCGGCCTCTGCTTCGGCGCCGTAAGCACTCACGCCCGCTATGGTGTACTCATTTTTCTTCACCTTCTGGAAACGGAGAAGTTTTACCTAACAAAATACACGAAGTCAAGATATTCGAAAAAAACGAGTGGTTCCGATGCTTCCACGTAGGTGACTGCACACACCCATTCTGATTGTGATTCTTTTCCACGCGTTCGCTCACAATAGGGTCTCGGGATTACGCTTTTCGGCATGGCGTACATGTTCGTCCACGACGGTTTGGTGCACCGGAGATTTCCGGTGGGCCACGTGGCCGACGTGCCCTATCTACGGCGGGTCGCTGCTGCACATCAGGTAAAGACAGCTGGCCGCATACTGTGATCTTTGTCACGTACAAAAGTATACTGTGGTTTATTTACGTCGGTACAAACATGTGAGCTTATTACCATTGTATGCTACCGACTGTTGTTCAGATTCATCACTCCGACAAGTTCAAGGGTGTACCATATGGGCTGTTTCTGGGACCAAAGGTGTTTTTTTTATTAAAAGCTTTTGCTTGTATTTGTTTGAAAAGACTGAAAGAGTGAAAGAGTCTGCATGTAGTGCTTGATGCTTTTTCTCTGATAGTGGTCGGTTGGGTGTGGCAGGAGCTGCTGGAGGAGGTGGGTGGAAGAGAAGAACTGGACAAGGAGATTAGCAGGCGAAGCAAGGCTAGCTCTGGAGCAGTCTCAACTTCATGAGAGAGAAATCATTGCTTTCCATTTTTGTTCATTCTTGTAACTCCTGGTTGTTCAAATTTTTTTTTTTTGGCGTGGGTGTCACCGTTGATTAATTGCAATAAAAATAGATGGTAGTTTACCATGTCAACATTCCAAGCTTGGGTATCGACGTTTCCAAGAGTAGACGAGGATGGGGGCAGTGGGGCATGGTCGGGTAAGCAACTGTAACAATAACAGTGTGCTCTTGTTTGTGACTGCGAAAAGGTCTACGTCAGGGAATTTACAAGGTAAATCTGAACACATGATGGTGACCCATGAACTAATCCAACGTGCCTATTATATTATTCCAATGTTAGTGATAATGTTCCATTTGTGTTTGGAGTGGAAAGTGCGAAAGAGCCGAACAAATACGGAAAAGGAATTCAACGTGTCTTCTCCTACAAGGACTTTCTCTAATGGGCGGGTGGAAATAGTGCAAAAAGAAAATTCGAAAATATTTTTGGATTTTCAACGATTCGTGTCAGATGATAATTTTTGAAAAACTTTTTAGAATTTTTGTCTGTGTATATATATATATTTCCAATATTTCATATCCTTTAAGATTAGTATTGATACCTTAAATTTGCAATCTTATATCTTTGTAATGGACTTATTTTCATAAAAACATTAAAGAGGGGATGCTACATAAAATCGATATAATAATTAGATTAGATGTTATAATGATTGTATTATCTGTTAAAATAGAATTTTTCGAAACATCATTCAGAATATGATTTGTTATTCCAATTTTAGTATTTCATTGATACTTATGTTTATTTTAGTATAACGATAATTCAATTATTACAACAATTTCATTACTTGATTAAAAGATAGAGTTTTTCAGAATATCATTCTTTATATTAATTTTGTGTCTTAATTAATACTTGTGTTTTTCTTGCATTTCAAGGGTAGTTAAGCAAGTGTTGGAGGCTATTGGGTCTTTCTTCCAAGCTCTTTCTTCTAAGCTCCTTCCAATCTTCCAACTCCGTTTGCCCTTGGCCTTTGGCAACCTGCGCACACATTCTTCAACCTCCCACGACAATCCCTCTCTCCTCGATCTAGGTAGGTCTTCCCCACTACCCTTTGATCCAACACCCTAATCTCTTTGCCTAAATCTCTACTTTTCAGTTAGAACTGTCCTCAATGCCCTAATTTTACTTTGTGCTTGTTTAGCTCTTACACAACACTTGTAATTCAATTCTTATAAAAATTATGTGTGCGAAATATTTTAATTCACTGTAAGTATATGAGTTCAGATATAGTTAGCATGCAAGTATGGGTTTATCCACAAGGATAATTTTTGCATGGTGTTGAACTAAATTGGTGTATTCAATTAATGAAACAAATGATTAAAAATCTTTTAAGCAATGTCGCAGTTACTCTGTTCCAATTAACCGTTAAGATGTTCTTTTTATACCTATTGCATCATACTTTCTAGAGAGTTCCTTTAGTAACTTTTAACTTCTTCGTCATTTAGAATATTTGGATTTTTAACTTAGTCTTTCAATGAATGATGTGAATTTTGCATTGAAATATTATATCTAGTGAATCTTACTTTCAAATATTTAATTCTTCTTAAGTTCTAATATTATACACTTCAGTTTGCATAAAATTTATCGTTTTGCACAGAAACAACACTTAACCCTCGAGATAGCTTGTGGGTAAACGTCTTCACCCTCAAACTTACTCAAGGGTTATGCGATAATTATGAGTTTTAGATATATAAACAGTACGATTCGAATTAACTGAAACCTCTAAAAGTTTAATACTTATATTTGTGGTCTTTTTAGATATTTTAAAACCCGACAAACAATACAATGCAAGAAACACAATACAATATGGATAACTTGTAAAATTAACATGCAACATTCAACATTACAGCAAACATAAAAATAAAATCTAATTACCATAACTAAGTTGATAAAGTGTGTGTTTGTAGATTCGAGTGTGAATATAAAGGTAAAATAAAGAAAATAAAAATGGAAAGAACACCTAATGCTTCACAGTAATTTCTTCCTTCGAAACTTGCTCAGGCTGAGAACTTCTCTTTGTCTTTACTTCCGATCCACCAGGTCGTCAATTTGGCAGGCCTTCCTTTCGACCTTGCAGTGCAATTTTGGGCATCACTTCGCAATTACACCAAGGAACAGAGGAGGAAGTAGTTGGCGCCGAGAGTCTCTCCTTCAAGGATACACTTAAGTTGAGAAAAGAATAGAAATACACTACGTGAATGGTTGGAGAAGAGGAGGTCGTCAATCTCCTCTCGGAAGAGATGAGTGGGTGGAAGATGGAAGATGGAGAAAATGGAAAATGCACTGTAAATGGCGGATGGATGAAGAAGAGGGGGGGCTTAGTTTCAATGCTATGGGATTGTTTTATAGAGGGGAGGAATGGCAGTTCACGAGCTGACAGTTAACAAGGGCGTGGTGCATGTTCGGACATGTGAAATCATCTCATACAATCCATTTCTTTAACCTATTCGTCCACGTTCTTCATGGTTGAGTTTTAGTTAGATTGGATTTCTCAATTCTGCTCTTCTACACATTCCTTGGAATTGCTCAACGAATTCTCCTGCATATACTTAAAGAATACCTTTGTGAAACACATCATATTACAGGAGAAATAATTCATAACATTTAAACCTTACCTATGATTGCAAATGCTATTACATCAATCAAATTCATCGTACAAAACAAACAAGGTGCAGACTTGAGGGTAATCCAGTTTACCCTCGCGTAAGTTCGTAGGAAAACCCTTAATGCTCATAGAATGGTCCGAGGGTAAACAGCTTAACCCTCGGATAAGTCCGTGGGTAAAAGACTTAACCCTCAGACTTGCATTTAAGCATAAATCATGAGTTTTCTCTATGAGTTAATCGTTCTATCAACAACCTAAAGAGTCAATTATAAATCATTCATTCCTTTCTCAATATGTAATCAACATAAATATAATTAATGACTCAAAACTTAATTCATGTATCATTAAAGTGAATAAACATGCATAATGCTCAAAAGTATGGTTAACCTTGTAATCATTATAATTCAATGTAGAATGCAAATAAAACTCATTAAAACACATGAATTAATATCAATAAAATGCACACTTTTGAGTCTGAACAAATCCCCCATACTTAAGTTTTGCTAGTCCCTTAGCAAAATACTAAAAATAAGACTATAAAAACTATGAAAGTAATAAAGACTACTAAATAAAACTAACTAAAACTATACTAGGCTACTTTCGTAGGGAACATGACTACACTTAGCAGGTGTAGCAAGCCTTTAAACCCCTAGGTTACCCTAGTGGCAGAGTTGTGTCTCCAGAGGGTTTTTAGTGGATACACCCACAAAGTCCAAAGAAACAAATAAAAAGAACAAGAGAAAGAAAGAGGGAAAGAAAGAAGAGAAGCAGAACCAACCCAGGGATCGTTTGAATCACTTGCTGCTAGAACAATTTCAAGGGAATGAGGTGGCTCAATCTTACAACTCTCCCTCTCCTTGCCCTTAAATCGAATAGACTCATTTTAAAATGTGAACAAGAAGTCACCTATTCATGAAAACCATCTGTCTTGCGCAAGCAAGAGGAATTCACACCTTCACTACTCTCAATCAGAAATTAAATCATTATAGTAGGCACACATGTCACCAACAAAAGAGGGTAATTTAAGATACTCCCTTCCTTTCTAAGATATTGGAAAATGCTTTGGCTGGTAGACAAGGGATGAGATAATAATATACCATCACTCAGAATGTTAACTTATTGATAAAGTATCATTCCACTTCATTCTCACATCCCAAATGACTTCAAATATTTCCCTTTTCTACTCATACTGACATTGATCCTTTAAATTTTTTTGATTCTTTTTCCATTTTTTTTCCTTTTTCATTTTTCTGATTCTCTCTTTTTTTTTTTACGGCATAAAAACAAAGTAAATGACATAACTAGAATTGCACTCTTAGAACTAATAAATGACCCATAGTCAATTACTTTCACCACCTTATATCTCCATAGCCTAATTCCCAAATAAACTCCATGGTGCATTAAAACTCAAACCCTTGCTACCTTCCTTCACATCACCTCTAACTCTGAAAAGTTTGGGAGATATCTCAAAATAATGCTCACTAAAATGGAAAATTTTCATATCATGATCATTTTTATGGTGGCACTCAGCATAGGTTATCTCTCCACTCAAACAAGATAATGAGAAAGAAAAATAATTCTCTTTAGAAAACTAGGTTAACAAGACATTAATTCAAATGAAATAGGAAGACTCAACCCATTGCACAAGTTAATCTGAAATCTATCTCATCTAAGGGCAATAGGTTATTTGGAATTGGCTCTGGAATTCTCTCTCAATATAATAGGGTCTTCCCATTAATTCTAATAGCAACACTTAAGAATCACATTCCTCAAGGTTTGTTCTTAAGAAAAAGATATAAAAGATTCAAAAATTACAGAAAATCACAAATATTTTTAAAATTTTAAAATTTTGAACATTTTAACATATTTAAACTCCTTAAGCATAATGAAACATAAAATTGAAACATAAACCTTCCCCCCCATACTTAAACTTTGCATTGTCCTCAATGTAATTGAAAAGGTTTAGTATAGAAAGGAAAATTCATATAATAAACATCCCTAACATCAAACGTGTCAATGTGATGTATGCTGAATAATGCATTGAACTTTGCAGGATAAAGCAAGTGAAATGCATAAGTAATGCTGCAAAAATTAAATACCAGTGCTATGCATCAATAAAATATGTTGATAAGGAGGAGATATTTTCTTAGAAACAAAGAAATAAAAATAGTGCTCCTATATAGCTATGCTTGTGGAATTGTAATGGCTTATAAGAAAATAAGGTGGTATATGAACAGATACCACCAAACTGTAGCCATACTAGTTTAAGCTGAGTGGTGTTGCTCATCCCCTCCATGAGCTGTATGCCCATCAGGTACAAGGGGATTTGGCACAAATTGACTTGGAAGAGCACCTTTGTTTCTCAAGTTCAGTGAATTCGTAATTTGGTTCAATTATGTTTCAATTCTTTTAATAGCTTGATCATGTGTAATAATTTGAGGATTTGATTTTAATGCTGAGTCTACCTTTTGTAATAAGCTTGATAATTGTTTCTCAAAAGGTTGATCATGAACAGATTGATTATGATTTACATTTAAAGAACTATTGTTCATTGCGTTTTGTTCAATAAAAGGTTGTCCTATAGATTGAGGTGGTTGTTGGCCTGGGTTTTTCCATGAAAAATTAGGATGGTTCCTCCACCTAGGATTATAAGTAGGATTGAAATTTGAGTTCTTATGTTGATTATAAAATAAAGCATTAACATCTTCAGAGTCATTTAAAATAGGACAGTCTTCTACAACTTAGCCCAACAACTTGTACATTTAGGCATGGTAGGCCCAGTCTTTTGTTTAAGTTGTAACTCATCAATTTTATGTATCAAGCTAGCCATCTTAGCCTCTAAAGCAAAATATGTGGTTCAACAACATGGACTCCCCTAGGTGTAGCAATTTGTTCCTGACTTACTTCAGCAGTACTCTCCGATTGGGCAGTTCTTTTGGCTAGATCTTCTAAAAATTTCCAAGCATTATCTATTCCTTAGTTTAGAAATCCATTTTGACTCAAATATTCTAAGAGTGTCTTTGTGTGATAATCAATTCCTTCATAAATAGTTCATATTTGGGTCACTCTCTCTACTCCATGATGAGGGCATTGAGCTAGGAGATCACAAAACTGTGCAAGATATTTCCAGAATGGTTCTCCTGGTTTCTGTCTATAATTTAAAATTTCATTTTTCCTTTTAATTGTGATATGCATTGGATAGTATTTTCCTAGAAATTTAGAACAGAATTGATTCCAAGTGATAATTGAATTTGGTTGTAAACTATATAACCATCTTTTTGCACTATCTTTTAAGGAAAAATACATATATCTTAATTTAATTGCATCAACGGTCATGTTTGGTATGTTCATCATATTACAAAATTCATTAAATTCTTTTAAAAATCAAAAGGCATCTTCCTTTTCAAATCCATGAAATTTTGGTAATTAGTTGATGTAATTGGAATTTAATTCAAATCTGTCATTGTGACATTTAGGTAGTGTTATTGTTTACTCCGCCACTGACAACACTTGTAATTCTTTTCCTATATCAGCATACCATGGGTAGGGATTTAGCATAAACAATTGCTCATCTGAAAATGTATCATCTATTGGTGGATCAGGTAGGAATGAAGCATCTAATCTTCACATGTGATCTGCCACAGTGTTTTCACAACCTTTCTTATCCTTAATTTCCAAGTCAAACTTTTGCAATAGCAAAATCCATCTTATAAGCCTTGGTTTAGCATCTTTTTTAACTAACAAATATTTAAGTGCTGAGTGATCAGTGTAAATGATAATGTGACTGCTTATCAGATAAGACCTAAACATTTCTAAGGTAAAAACCACTACTAGAAATTCGTTTTCAATTACACTGTAATTGATTTGTGTTTCGTTCAATGTCTTACTAGCATAATATATTACTCTTGGTAATTTGTCCAATTTTTGACCCAGAATTGCACCTAATGCATAGTCTAGTGCATCACACATTAATTCAAAAGGTTGAGACCAATCAGGTGCATAGACTATAGGTGAAGTGGTCAGGGCTTCCTTAAGAAAATTAAATGCTTTCGTGTATTCCTCATTGAATTCAAATTGTGCATCCTTAATTAATAATTGAGTTAAAGGTTGAGCAATTTTACTAAAGTTTTTAATAAATCTTCTAGAAAAACCAACATGTCCTAAAAATGCTCTTATATCTTTAATTGTTCTAGGAATAGGTAAATTAGATATTAATTCCACTTTTGCTTTGTCAACTTTTATGCCTTCAACAGAAATAACATGTCCTAAAACTATTCCTCGTTTAACCATAAAATGGCATTTTTCCTAGTTTAATACTAACTTTTTATGTTCACATCTCTCTAGTACTTTCTGTTAGTTAATTAAACATTTTTCAAATGAGTCCCCATATATAGAAAAATCATTCATAAATACTTCTAAAAATTCACCTATAAAATTAGTGAAGATGCCTGTCATACACCTTTGAAATGTAGCAAGTGCATTGCATAGCCCGAAAGGCATACGACTAAAGGCAAATGTTCCAAAAGGATTTGATTATAACTTGAATAGCCATCTAGGAAGCAATAATACTCATGCCCTACCAATTTTTCTAACATTTGATCAATAAAAGGCAAAGGAAATTGATCCTCCTAGTTGCTGCATTCAGTCTTTTGTAATCTATAAAAACCCTCCAACCAGTTTGAACTCTAGTTGGAACTAATTCCTTGTTGTCGTTTTCCACAACTGTTATCCCAAATTTTTTGGTACTACCTGAACTGGACTTACCCAAGAACTATCAGATATTGGATAAATTATGTCATTATTCTAACCATTTCAAAATTTCCTTTTTAACAACCTCTTTAATATTTGGATTTAATCTTCTCTATGGTTACCTAACAGGTTTAATTTCAGATTCTAGATTAATCCTATGTTGGCAAATAGTTGAGCTTATACCTTTTATGTGTGACATCTGCCATCCTATTGCTCCCTTACGCTTTCTCAACACTTTTAAAAGATTTTCTATTTGTATTGATGTTAAATCAGAAACAATAATGACTGGTAGATTCTCATTGTTCTCCAAAAATACATACTTTAAATTTTCTAGAAGTGGTTTCAGCTCAAGCATTGGGTATTCTGAAGTTAATGATTCTTTATCTTTTTCAAATTATTCTTCGTTTGCATCCATATTCTCAGTTTGCTCAGAGATTTCCTCTTTCAACATTTCTTCATTCGATATTACACATTTTTCAACATGATCTAATTCCTCTACATTTAAGTCCTCATCTATTTTAAAAGTTTCAATTAAATTAACCTTAAAATGTTTAAATTGAAGCTCTTTAAAATTCTTCTTAACCCCACTAAAAATATTCAGTTCTAATTTTTGATCACCCTAAGCTAATTCCATCAAACCATTTCTACAATTTATGCGAGCATTGGTTGTAGCTAAAAATGAACTTTCCAAAATTATTATAGCTTGATCTTGAGTTATACTTGAAGCTTTTATTTCCATTATAGTAAAATAAATAGGGTAGACAAACTTCATAACCCTTACCAAAATACTTTCCACTAAAATGGTACTTGTATGGCTTTATCTGCTAGCTGAATCATTGTTCTTGTGGGTTTGATATTATCCAATTTTAACTTTTCATAAACAGAACTAGGCATGACACTAATTCCAGCCCCTAAGTCTATTAACACTATTAAAATAACAATCCCCTATATAGTAGGAAATAACAGGAGTTCCTAGATCGTTTAATTTTTCAGGTACAAGATTAATTAACATGGAGCTTACCTCTTTAGATAAAATTGCTTTTTTTAAGATTTTCTTCTTTCTATTCTTGGTACACAGAGTTTTAAGATATTTGGCATAAGAAGGAACTTGTCTAATAATTTCCAATAATGGTATATTGACTTTAACTTGTTAAAATATTTTGCTAATTTGTTCCATTTCTTGATCCTTAACATTTCTCATCCTATGTGGAAATGGAAAGTGATTTTCATTTGTTAACTTCTTTTCATTTATAACATCTTTCTTTTCGATTTCATTACTATTTTCAGATACTTTACTCTTTTGAGATTCTGTATTATCCTCTAACTTAGCACCAGCCTTGTCTTCTGGACTAGATTTTTCTTTAATTTCCTCTTTCTTTGTAAAATTGTCTTTAATTTGTTCTTCTTTATCATCCTCTTTTGGACCTTCATAAGTGACATTAGATCTTAACATTATACTTGCATCTTTTGATTCTTCTTTTGATACATTGTCTGTTATAGGAGAGTTAAAATCTTCTTCTGAGTTAGGGGTGGTTAAAATGTTAGATGACTCTGCTATATTTTTGGAAATAGGGTCGTTCATAACCTCAAATAGTCCAACTGAATAGTCCCTTACCAAATAATCAAGTAATTCATACCCTTCCCAGATTTGATCTTTTTCCTTAAAATTTTCAGCTTCTGCAGCTCTATAGAACTGATTTGGTGTGAATGTTGCATAAGTATCTATAGGTTCCTACTAGAAACTTCCATCTTGTTCAGATAAATTAGAGTTCTTTATAAATAAGTCAATGGATCTTTGAATTTCATCTTTCTCCATATGATTAAATGCAGTTAAATCATTATATTGATTTTCTTCCATTACCTCAAATGGTTGTATATTCTTCTTTGTATATGAAATGTTTTCTAATGAATTTACCTCTAGATAATTTTGATTTCCATTTGAGTTCACCCAATTAAAATCATTGTTTTCATATTCATTAAACATTTCACTGTCTTTTGTTTTCTGTATTGATTCATCATATCTATTCAACAATTTTTTGAATTCTTATGATATTCTTCGCTTAATATAATTCTGATCGATTCCAGTAATAATTGGTAAATTATCTCCAAGATTTGATATACCTGTATCAGTACTTTGAACACTCTGATCATCTTATAAGATTGACCAATTTGAATAATTTTCATTTTGTAGTGCATTCAGTCTATTATACTCTTCAGTATTTCGTATTGTTTCATCTAGTTTATCCATTACTTGCTGGAGTTGTAGTGATATATTTGATTGGTAATTTTGATTTTCGTTCATATGATTATACTTTGAATAATAATTTTGCATTCTAGAATTGCCATTATAGTCCCACAAATTAGAATTGTCATTCCAGTTGTAATTATTTTGGGAATTAACATTAAGTCCTTCTAAATCATGTTGTGAAGAGTAGTCATTAAACTCCATAGGTAAGTAATCTCTTCTAACATAATTAGAATAATTATAATCCTCATAACTAGTTCCTGGAACAATCCCAAAATCACCCTTATACGAGTTATATGAGTCCATTATGTAATTTAGAATTTAAATACAAGACTCTACTCTGGAATAGCAATAAGACTATCAAATAGAATTTAACAGCAGTAATGCACATAAATCATATTGCAGCCCTAGCTAACACACAAAATAGCAAAAAGCAACACCAATTGCAAGAAATTAAGCAATCCCTGACAACGGTGCCAAAAACTTGTTTACCTAACCACTGACACTTGTAATTATTTTCCTATATAAATTGTGTGTGCAAAATAATTGTAATTCATCGCAAGTGCATGGGTTCAGATGTAATTAGTGTGTAAGTACAAGTTTTTCCATAGGGATTAGTTTTTGCTTGGTGTTTAGCTGAATTGGTGGTTTCAATTAAGTGAAACAATTGATTAAATATCTTATAAGCAATGTCACGGTTGCCTTATTCCAATTAATAGCTAGTACGGTCTTTAAATACCAATTGTGTTACACTTTCTAGAGGATTTCACTTCCAAATATTTAATTCTTCTTAAGCTTTCATAGTGTACACTTTAGTTTGCATAAAATTTAACGTTCTGCGTAGAAGAAGCACTTAACCTTCAAGGTAGCTCATGGGTAAACGTCTCTACTCTCGAACTTACACGTGGGTAGTGCAATAATTGTGAGTTTTAGATGTAAAAACTGCACGATTCAAATTGGCTGAAACTTTTAAGAGTTGAATGATTATATTTTTGGTCTTTTTATATATTTTAAAACACAACACACGATACAATGCAAGAAACACAGTACAATACAAACAACTTGGAAAAGTAAGAATGCAACATTTAACATTATAGTAGATATAAAAACATATTCTAATTACTATAACTAAGTTGATAAAGTGTTTGATTATAGATTTGAGTATAGTTGGCAAAACATAAAGTAAAATAAAAAAAATAAAAATGGAAAGAACACCTAATGCTTCATTGTAATTCCTCCCGTTGAAACTTGCTTAGGCTGGGAACTTCTCTTTGTCTTTACTTCTGGTCCACCAGGTTGTCAATCTGGCAGACCTTCCTTTCGACCTTGCAGTGAGATTTTGGGGCGTCAATCCACAATTACACTAAGGAACAGAGGAGGAAGCAGCTGGCACCGAGAGTCTCTCCTTGAAGGATATGCTTAGGTTGAGAAAAGAATAGCAAATACACTACACTAATGGTTTTAGAAGAAGAGGTCGTCAATCTCCTCTCGGAAGAGATGAGTGGGTGGAGGTTGAAAGATGGAGAAGATGGAGAATGCTCTGTAAATGGTGGATGAAGGAAGAAGAGAGGGGGGGGGGTTTAGTTCCAAGGCTACAAGACTGTTTTATAGATGAGAGGATTGGTAGTTCACAAGCTAGTAGTTAACAAGGGCGTGGTGCACGTCCGGACATGTGAGATCAGCCCATGCAATCCACTACTTCAGCCTGTCCGTCCACAATCTTCATGGTGGAGCTGTAGCTGCATTAATATTTAATTCTACTCTGTTACGCAATTCTTGCAGTTACTTATTGAATTTTCGTACAAATACTTAAGAAATACTTTTTGTGAAACACATCATATCACAGAAGAAATAATTCATAACATTTAGATCTTAACTGTAATTGTAATGGCTTTAATATCAATGAAATTCATTGCACAGAACAAACAGGGTACAAGTCTGAGGGTAAACCAGTTTACCCTTGTGTAAGTTCGTGGGTAAACCCTTAATGCTTGTAGAGTGGTCCAAGGGTAAACAGGATAACTCACGGAAAAGTCCGTGGGTAAATAGCTTAACCCTCGAACTTGCATTTAAGCACAAATCACGAGTTTTTCTCTATGTATTAATCATTCTATTAGCAACCTAAAGAGTCAAATGTCAATCATTCATTCCTTTCTCAATAGGTAATAAACATAAACATAATTAATGACTCAAAATGTAATTCATGCATCATTAAAGTGAATAATCGTGCATACTACTCAAAAGTATAGTTAACCTTGTAATCATCGTAATTCAATGCAAAATGCATATAAAACTCATTAAAACACATGAATTAATAACAATAAAATGCACACTTTTGAGTTTGAACAAAGACTCAACCAATTGGACAAGTTAATCTGAAATCTATCTCATATAAGGGCAATAGGTTATTTGGAATTAGCTCTCGAGATTCTCTCTTAGTATAATAGGGTCTTCCCATTAATTCTAATAGAAACACTTGAAACTCATATTCCTCAAGGTTTGTCCTCGAGAAAAACATAAAAATATAAAAGATATAAAAGATGCAAAAAATTTAAAATTTTGAACATTTTAAAACTATTTAAACCCTATGAAACATATAGCTAAAACATAGACCTCCCCCCCATACTTAAACTTTGCATTGTCTTCAATGTAAATAGAAAAGTTCAGTATGAATAGGAAAATTTATAACAACTATAAAATAAAGTAAACTTCTCCTTCATATCAAGTATATGAATGTGACGCATGCTAAATAATGCATTGAACTTAGTATGATAAAGCATTTGAAATACATGAGTAATGCTGTTGAAATTAAATACCAGTGTTACACATCAATAAGATATGTTGAAAAGGTGTGATATTTTCTTAAAACAAAGAAATAAAAATAGTGCTCCTATAGTGCTAAGCTTATGGACTTGAAATGGCTCACAAGAAAACCAGGTGGTCTATAAACAGACACCACCAAATTGCAACTTTATTAGCTTAAGTCGAGTGGTGTTGTACATCCACTCCATGAGCTATATGCCCATCAAGTACATGGGGATTCTGTAAAGATTGGCTTGGAAGTGCACCTTTGTTTCTTAAGTTCAGTGAGTTCTATATTTGGTTCAATTGGGTTTCAATTCTTTTAATAGCTTAATCATGTGCTACAATTTGGGGATTTGATTTTAATGTTGAATCAACTTTTTGTAGTAAGTTTGATATTTGTTTCTCAAAAGTTTGTTCATGAACAGATTAATTATGATTTACATTTAAAGAACTATTGTTCATTGTGTTTTGTTCAATAAAAGGTTGTCCTACAGATTGAGGTGGTTGTTGACTTGGATATTTCCATGGAAAATTAGGATGGTTCCTCCACCTAGGATTATAAGTAGAATAGAAATTTTAGTTGTTCCGTTGATTATAGAATAAAGCATTAACATCTTTAGAGTCATTTAAGATAGGGCAGTCTTCTACAACACGACCTATGGCAAAACAACTTGTACATTTAGGCATGGTAGGCTCAGTCTTTTGTTTAAGCTGTAACTCATCAATTTTATGCATCAAGCTAGCCATCTTAGCCTCTAAAGCAATATGTGGTTCAACAACATGAACTCCTCTAGGGGTAGGAATTTGTTCCTGACTTACTTCAGTAGTACTCTCCCATTGGGTAGTTCTTTTGGCTAGATCTTCTAAAAATTTCCAAGCATTTTCTATTCCTTGGTTTAGGAATGCATTTTGACTCAAAGATTCTAAGAGTGTGTTGGTGTGATAATCAATCCCTTCATAAATAGTTCAAATTTGGGTCACTCTCTCTACTCAATGATGTGGGCATTGAGCTAGGAGATCTCGAAACTTTGCAAAATATTTCTAGAAAAGTTCTCCTAGTTTTTTTCTACAATTTAAAATTTCATTTTTCCTTTTAATTGTGACATGCATTGGATAGTATTTTCCTAGAAATTCAGAACAGAATTGATTCCATGTAATAATTGAATTTGGTTGTAAACTATATAACCATCTTTTTGCATTGTCTTTTAAAGCAAAAGGCATATACCTCAATTTAATTTCATCAATAGTCATGTTTGGTACTTTCATCATATTACAAACTTCATTAAATTCTTTTAGGAACCAATAAGCATCTTCTTTTTCGAATCCATGAAATTTTGGTAATTGGTTGATGTAATTAGAATTTAATTCAAATTTGTCATTAGGGCATTCAGGTAGTGTAGCTTTCTAGGGCATCGGGAGGGTAGCTTTGCTTCTCTCGATAAAAGGGAACCATTGGGGTGTACATGCTCATGCACCCAGGTGGCCGGCGTCGACAATGATGCATGCCGACGGCCTCATCCCGGAAGCCTTTCTAGGGCATCGGGAGGGCAGCTTTGCTTCTCTCGGTAAAAGGGAATTGTCGGGGTGTACATGCTCGTGCACCTAGGCGGCTGGCATCGGCAATGATGCATGCCGACAGTCTCATCCCGGAAGCCTTTCCAAGGCATCGAGAGGGCAGCTTTGCTTCTCCCGATAAAAGTGAACCGTCAGGGTGTACATGCTCGTGCACCCAAGTAGCTGGCGTCGACAATGATGCATGTCGACAACCTCATCTCGGACGCCTTTCCAGGGCATTGGGAGGGTTGCTCCTCTCGGTAAAAGGGAACCATTAGGGTGTACATGCTCGTGCACCTAGACGGTCGGCGTCGGCAAGGATGCATGCCGATGGCCTCATCTCAGAAGCCTTTCTAGGGCATCAGGAGGGCAGCTTTGCCTCTTCTAGCAAGGTAAGTGAGAAAGAGATGAAAATGTGAATATCGATGTCATAGCCCTCGCAACGAACTTCTGGTTGAAATGCCAGAGGTTTGGTGGGTCTACTCGTCGGCCTATCAGACATCTGGGTCTGGGATCGGATGTTCACCCGGTTTGCTACCTCAACCTCCGGGTGTAGAGATTTCTACACCTAGTCTTGAGAGACAGGAGAGGCAGACACCTTCGAGTAGACGACTGTCTCTAAGCGGAGACGATGTGTCTCTGAGGACGCAGCTGCCGGCGCACTTGTGCGTGGGATGCCAAGCCTTGTAGTGACAACTTCGTTGGGTTGTCAAGCCCTGTGCTGATGACTTCGTTGGGTTGTCAAGCCATGTAGTGACGACTTTGTTGGGTTGTCAAGCCCTAGCAGACTTGGTCAGGTTGCCGAGTTGGTGGTTGCTAAGGATGTAGCTGCCGGCGGACTTATGTTTGGGATGCCAAGCCTTCTGCTTGGAAGTCCGGGTTCCGGCGTGAGATGCCTGGAAGCCATGGAAAATAAAAGAACGACTATAAAAGAGTCGTACGAGCGAGAGTCTGAGTTGCATGATCGATAAAACGCAACGAGTCTCCCCAGCGGAGTCCCTAAAAATCTGTACCCTCTCTTTCATTTAGCTATCACTTGGAAGCCCATGGGGTTCCGCCAGCAATGCTGGTGGATGGGCAAAGGTATAGAGAATTGAAAGGTGATTGTGTGAGCGTGTAGCCATGCGGGGTGGATGGCTCATTAAACAGAGTCGCCACCCTATTTTTGGGTAAAAACAAGGAAAACCAGATAGGGAAATGTCCTTCCACCATCGAAATGATAAAACTGCAGGAATGATGTAGAATCGTGTAATGCTATGCGAAACATGAGAGAACTAGGTACAGGACTCAGGGTACTGTTGGGGAAGGTGTTAGGCACCCCCAGACAGCCTGGGCACTCCTGGCCTCTCTTCGGCTCTAAAACGGAAATTCACGACAGTTAGCCCAGCCAAACATGGCCTCATCCTAGAAGACTTTCCAAGGGATTGGGGGAGCAACTTCGCTTCCCCCGAAAATTGGGAACCGTTGGGGTGAACATACTAATACACCCAGATGGCCGACGTCGGTAGGGATGCATGCCGGGGGCCTCATCCCGAAAGCCTTTATGGGGCATCGAGAGGGTAGGTTTGCTCCTTCCAGTAAAGGGGAACCATCAGGGTGTACATGCTCGTGCACCTAGGCGGCCGACGTCAGCAATGATGCATGTCGATGGCCTCATCCCGGAAGCCTTTCTAGGGCATCGGGAGGGAAGCTTTGCCTCTCCCGGTAAAAGGGAATCGTCAGGGTGTACATGCTCATGTACCCAGGTGGCCGGCATTGGCAATGATGCATGCTGATGGCCTCATCCCGGAAGCCTTTCTGGGGCATCAGGAGGGTAGCTTTGCTTCTCCCAGTAAAATGGAACCTTCGGGGTGTACATGCTCGTGCACCCAGGTGGCTAGCAACGGCAATGATGCATGCCGACGGCCTCATCATGGAAGCCTTTCCGGGGCATCAAGAGGGAAACTTTGCCTCTCTCGGTAAAAGGGAACCATCAGGGTGTACATGCTCGTGCACCCAGGCGGCCGACGTCGACAATGATGCATGCCGATGGCCTCATACTGGAAGCCTTTTTGGGGCATCGAGAGGGCAGCTTTGCTTCTCCCAGTAAAAGTGAACCGTCAAGGTGTACATGCTCGTGCACCCAAGTGGCCGGCGTCGGGAATGATGCATGCTGATGACCTCATCTCGGAAGCCTTTCCGAGGCATCCGGAGGGTAGGTTTGCTCCTCTCGGTAAAAGGGAATCGTTGGGGTGTACATGCTTGTGCACTTAGACGGTCGACATCAGTAATGATGCATGCCGACAGCTTCATCCTGGAAGCCTTTCCAGGGCATTGGGAGGGCAGCTTTGCCTCTTCTGGCAAGGTAAGCGAGAAAGAGATGAAAATGTGAATATAGATGTCATAGGGAGGGCACCTTTTCCGTACCACTATTCCTAAAGCATCGGCGAATAGACTTGGCACCTGCCACCTTTACAGAACCGACGAGGCGGAATACAGGAGCATGGGCTACAATAGAATGTCTCAACACCTCCACACACATGCTCATAGATAAGGGGAGGAAACGACACTTCCTCCCCACCTAGGGGGACTAAGGTTTGAATAAGTGTGCAGGTAAATAGGCACGCCGGGTCAACCAGCTGGCTACCGTTTATGGGACACGGCTACCCAGGGGTAGTCGGCACCTCGACTGCATCCCAACAACAGAACGCTAACCATTCCTCGCAAGAACAAACAAGGTGCCCCCGCACATCACTCAGATAGCTAGACACCACAGCAAGGGCCTGTGCCAGACGCAACGTCACGTAGAAGGACAGTAGGCAGCCAGGTAAATCAGTCGACTGTCACTCGCCAGACACGACTGCCCAAAGACATTCGACACCCCAACTGCGTCCAACGTCAGAACGCTAACCATTCCTCACAGGAACGAACGAGGTGCCCCTGCACATCACTCAAATAGCTGGATGCCACAGCAAGGACCTATGCCAGATGCAACATCATGCGGAAGGACAGCGGGTGACCGGGTAAATCAGCCAGTCGTCGCTCACCAGACAAGACTGCCCATAGACATTCGACACCCCGACTGCGTCCAACTAGGACGCTAACCATTCTTCACCAGAACGAAGGGGGTACTGCCGCACGCCACCCAGCTTAGACAGCAGGGCATAGTTATGAGTAGCAGGACCGCTACGAGTAGCTCAAACAACATGCCACATCACACGGAGAAAAAAAGAGAAAAGTGCAAGGCTACAATAGGTCAATTGGCATCATCATCCCTTTGACGCCTGGCTTTCAGACACTCTGCCCCCAGGCGCTCCTGCTCAACCACCAGGCCAGCCGATACACCTTCTGGTGCTCAGGCTTGACCACCCAGTAAGCCGGTAACCCTAAGGCGTCTTCCGGTTAGAGAACCGGAAGTGTAAGTCCATCCCCTTTTATGGCGACTCTCGGTTGAGATACCGAGAGTATAAGACTAGTTATCCTGGTTTAGAGTACAACCTCTCTTAACCTCTTGAGACTTTTCTTGAAGCACATTCTAGGAAAGTCTATTTCATAACAAGCGATGGATAGTCACAAAGTGTGAAACCTCGCATTGCTTACCACTCATGCATGGAGGGTCATTCAACCCTAGGACGTCAGTTTCCTTCCACTAAGGTCATACAACCTCGCTTAGGGAGGGGAATTCTGTTGACCCCCACGTGTAAACAGGCCGAGCGGGTGGCCAGCTGACCCACCATTGGCATGCCGATATCCAACCCTAGCAGCCAGCTCCATTTTGGCCCATGCGTAAACAGGCCGATCGGGCGGTCAGCTGGCCCGCCGCCGGCATGCCGGTATCAAACCCCGGTAGCTGGCTCCCTATTGGCCCATGCATAGACATGTCGATCGGGTAGCCAGTCGGCCCACCGCCGGCATGCCGATATCAAACCCCAGTAGCCGGCTCCCTGTTGGCCCATGCATAGACATGTCGATCGGGGGGCCAGCCGGCACACCGCCGGCATGCTGGTATCCAACCCAGGCAGTCGGCTCCCCAAATTCCCCTAGCTAAGTAGACATGCTCCCCCTTATGGGGTGGCCTGGTAGAACCAGTAGGCCGACTACCGGCACATCGGTAAAACACCCTAGTGGCCGACCTCTAACTCTCCCACCAACGTGCAAGTCCGTTCATACATCTAGTTTGACTTTTTCGGCTATTCCACTACGACCTATTCCCCGAACCTTGGGCGACATTCACATCGATCTCCAACACCCGGCACCCAGCTAGTATGTAACGGCTATCGGCTAGCCACCCGGGAAGAGAATGCAATCAATCAGAAGGATACGGTGAGATTTAATTACTTAAATCCCACCAATCAATCAATTACGCAGAACACGGGATGGGACTGAGACATGCGCCAGATTTCCATCCATGGATCCCCCGAAGAAGGTAAGAAATTCCTTATAAAAGAAGGGGCGTTCCACCCCATTCGACACGCTTCCACCCTTTTAGAGAGATGCTCATTCGGACGCTGAAGGTTTTGAAGGAGAAGAGCTGCTCGAAGCCCGGATGCACTCTCGCCACACCAGAGCAAGGACTTCCGATCACCATCGACGACTCCTTGCAGGTAAGCCCCTCCTTCCTCGTCGTTTTACATACGATTTAACGATGTTCTTTTCGAGCCCCGACCATGCTGGACCTTCCCCATGCAAGGGAAAGGTCGGAGGACATGCCTGGATGTCATTCCTTCGAAGACAGTTCTGAAGGTACCGATCGAGTGAATCCACCCGGTACGGTCAAATTCGGTTCGGTCACAACCCCTCTGTCAGGTCCTTTTACGGGGAAACTCATAGTTTTGCCACATGTTTTAAGTGTTTTTATTCATTTTCTGCATATCTCTCCGGGAGGTGTAAGGCTACCCTCCAAATGCCCTGGAAAGGCTTTCGGGATGATGTCGCCGGCATGCATCCTTGCCGACGTTGGCCGTTCGGGTGTACGAACATGTACGACCCGATGGTTCCCCATCTCTGGGAGGTGTAAGGCTACCCTCCCGATCCCCCGGCGGGCCAGCTGCCCCCCCCCCCCCGATCAACCTATTCATGTATGGGCCAATAGGAAGTTGGTTGTTGGAGTTTGGTACCGACATGCCGGCGGCCGGCCGGCTGGCCCCCCGATCAACCTGTTCAAGTATGGGCCAATAGGGAGCTGGCTACCGGAGTTTGGTATTGGCATGCCGACGGTAGGCCAGCGGGCCCCCTGATCAACCTATTCAAATGTTGGCCAATATGGAGCCAGCTGCCGGAGTTCGGTATCGACATGCTGGCGGCGGGTCGGCTGGTCCCCCGATCAACCTGTTCAAGTATGGGCCAATAGGGAACCGGCTGCCGGAGTTTGGTACCGACATGCCGGTGGTGGGTCGGCTGGCCCCCCGATGAACCTGTTCAAGCATGCGGTCAACAGAATGCCCCTCCCTAGGCGAGGTTGTATGACCTCGGTGGAAGGAAACCGACGTCCTAGGGTTGAATGACCTTATGCGTGAGTGGTAAGCCTTGCAAGGTTTCACACTTTGTGAATCATCCATCGCTAGTTGTAGAATAGAGTTGGGCTTATACTCTAGGTCACCTAGCCGAGAGATGCCATAAGGGGTGTTGGGCTTAGCTGGCCGGTTGTACGGCAACCACCTTGTGGGTGCCGGCAGCCGGGTGATGAGGTGGAAAGTGTTTGTGTGCTGCGTCCGAAAGTTGGTGTCAGCGCAGTGAATCATCGCGTCGTACTTTCCTTGATTTTTGCTTCTAGCCGGCTGGTTGTACGGTAGCCACCTTGTGGGTGTCGGCAACCGGTTAGTGACGTGGAAAACTTCGCATGCTTGCTTTGCGAAAACTGTTGTCAACGCAGTGAATGGTCATGTCGTACTTCCCTTGATTTTACCTCCTAGCTGGCTAGTTGCACGGTAGCCACCTTGTGTGTGCCAGTAATCGGGTGGTGACGTGAAAGGCTTCACGTGCTTGCTTTGCGAAAGCTGTTGTCGATGTAGTGAATGGTCACGTCGTACTTCCCTTGATTTTACCTCCTAGCCGGCTGGTTGTGCAGCAGCCACCTTGTGGGTGCCGGCAACCGGGTAGTCATGTGAAAGACTTCACATGTTGTGTCTAGCTTTCTCAGTTTCCATGCAGTAGTCATACCCTTCACAATTGTCAAGAATTGTTTCAGCTTTCTTGATTTTCGTTCAACCAGTTTTTGAACCGGCTGCCGCATTGCTTAGCGGAATCCAGGTGATGAGATTTGCCTATAAATATGGAGGTGAAGCTGTCTGAAATTTTTCATATCTTCTTCTCCTTCGTTGGTTTCGTCTCTCCATCTTTCCTTTGTCCTTCCTTTTCTTCAAATCTGTACCCATGCTTCACACAAAGAACGTCACGGGCCACGTTTGGCGATCGACTACCTGGGCTGTATGATAGTTGCTCGACATTTTGCCACCAACCTTGAAGAATTTGCCGGTGGAGGAGCTTGCCTGTCTTGACCGGGTTGAGTCTGCTCGTTTGTCGGTTTCCTGCGTGCTTATGGATAGCAGCTGCGATCACTCTTTTGACGAGGCCATTTCCCAGTGGTGGCTGTCGGAGTGGCTGGGAGATTCTGGCGCCTTCGGTTCTTGTCTGCCGACGGGTAATGTCGAAGGTGAGGCGTCGGCGGAGGCCCCTCCTCAGAGCTCGCGGCGTCTAGCTGTCTGAGTTGGGTGATGTGCGAGGGTAACTTGTTCATTCTTACGATGAATGGTTAGCATTCTGACATTGGACGTAGTTGAGGTGCTGACTATCCCTGGGTAGCTGTCTCTTGTGAGCGGCGGCCAGCTGGTTTACCCGGCAGCCCACTGTTTCTCCGCGTGACGTCTCGTCTAGTGCGGGTTGTGGTACTGGTGCCTAGTTGTCTGAGCTAGGCAGTGCTCGTGGGCAGGCTTCCCTTGTTCCTACGAGGGACGGTTAGCGTCCTAGCATTGGATGCAGTCGAGATGCTGACTATCACTGGGTAGCCATGTCTGGTGAGTGGCGGCCTGATGATTTACCCAATAGCCCGCTGTTTCTCCGTGTGACGTCTCGTCTATTGCGGGTTGTGGTATTGGTGCCCAGCTGTCTGAGTTGGGTAGCGTGCATGGGCAAGCCTCCCACGTTCCTGCGAGGAATGGTCAATGTCCTAGTGTTGGATTCGGCCGACGTGTCGGCCCCTTGCAGGCAGCTGTGTCTCCTAAGCGACAGTCGACTGAACTATCTGACTGGCTTGTTTACCTGTACACTCGTTTGTACGTTTGTTTCCAAAGGTGGGAAGGGAGTGTTGTTCCCTCCCCTTATTTGTGAATACGGGTGGTGAGGTGTGTGAAGAGGTTGAGACACTCTCTGGTGACCCTTTCTCCTGTGTTTTCATCTCATTGTTTCTGTGGAGGGGTTTTCAAGCGATTGCCTGCGGTGGAGTCCATGCAAGGTAGCTGTTTTAACCCAATCGTGCTATCTGAATCTGTAGGGGAATGAAAGGTGGCTCACCTCACAATAAAAAGGGACTGTTGGACATTCACGCGGGTGTGCTCGGGAACGTGGTTCCCTTGTCCAGTGGAAGCGACTTTCAAGCGACAAGGACAGGACGAGAGGAGAGATCCGAGAGCTGTCCTTTTGCCCATAGTTATGCTGATTCTTCCTCACAAGTTTGCTCCAAGGGTGTGGAGATGACAGATAGAACTGTGTAGGTTCTGGAAACGTGGGTGGAAGCGACTTTTGGCGGGATGCCAAGCCCAATGCTGCTGAGGACGCAGCTGCTAGCAGGTCTTTTGTATGGGATGCCAAGCCCTGTGTTGATGACTTAGCTGGGATGTTAAGCCCTAGGACAAGAGAAAAAGGGAGAAGTGGGTTTCGGTAAATGGGTTGCGGCACTCGGTTGTGTTGGCAGACTTTGATGGGTTGCCAAGCCCTGAAAGAAGGGAATACTTGGTCAATCGCGACAAGTCTGGTATAGGACTTCCAACAGCTAGCGGAATCCTAAAATCTACCCTTCCCTTACATAGGAGTCCGTATACTTTCATGACTCAGCAACAAGTGACTTTTGTTTTCTTTTTCTTTTTTTGTTTTTCTTTTCTTTTCCTCTGGAAGGATTCTAGTCACTGACTTTTATTCTTCTTAATTTTTATTTTTTATTTTTTCCTTTTACTATTCTTTCTTTTTCACAACATAGTAGATCGAAGAATAAAAAACATTGAACAGAAGAGTACTACTAGCCCTCCCCACATGCTGTTGGCAAGCAGAATAAGTCGATATTGTCGCAGTTGGGTCCAAGGGGAGTACCTGTACCCTCTCTTTCATCCGGCTATCACTCGGAAGCCCATGGGATTCCGTCGACCCCGTCGGTGGATGGATCGAGATACAGAGAATTGAAAGGTATTTGTGTGAGTGCATCACCACACGTAGTTGATGGCTCGTTGAACGGAGTCGCCACCTTATTTTTGGGTAGAAAACAAGGAAAACCGGATGGGAAAGTGTCCTTTCACCATCGAAACGATAAAACCACGGGAATCACGTGAAGTCGTGTAACATGAGAGAACTGGATACGGGGCACAGGGTACTGTTGGGGAAGGTGTTAGGCACCCCTAGACAGCCCGGGCATTCCCGACCTCTCTAAGGCTCTAAAACGGAAAACATGATAGTCAATCCGGCCACGTATGGCCTCACCTTGGAAGACTTTCTAGGGTGTTTAGAGGGATAACCGTATCCCTTCCGATGAAAATAAACGAGAATCAAGTAAACAAATGGGAATTGAACAAAACGGGGATCCATATTGGATCCGGTGGAGAATAGGGGAGAAAAATAGGGGTTTTCGGGGAGCCGGTAGCTAGCTACTTGTACCGGTTGACCAGTGGCTGGTCAGCTGCCTTCCCAACCCATTTGCACAGCCATGGGGTTTCGGGGAAACGGGGGCCGGTTCCTTGAAACGGCCAGCCGGCGGCTTGCCGGTTGTTTCCCCCCTCCATGCGCACCACCCATGGGGATTTTGGGGAAACGGGGGCCGGTTCCTTGAACCAGCCAGCTGGCGGCTTGTCGGCTGTTTTCCCGCCTCCATGCACACCCATGGGGATTTTGGGGAAACGGGGGCCGGTTCCTTGAACCGGCCAGCCGGCAGCTTGCCGGCTGTTTCCCCTCTCCATGCGCACCCATGCGGGGGGTGGTGTTTGGGGAAACGGGGGTCGGTTCCTTGAAACAGCCAGCCGGTGGCTTGCCGGCTGTTTCCCTCCTCCATGCGCACCCATGGGGATTTTGGGGAAACGGGGGCCGATTCCTTGAACCGGCCTGCCAGCGGCTTGCTGGCTGTTTCCCCACCTCCATGCGCACCCATTGGGATTTTGGGGAAACGGGGGCCAGTTCCTTGAACTGGCCAGCTGGCTATTTCTGCTTTCCATGTGCAGCCATGGGGGTTTTGGAGAAATGGGGGCCGGTTCCTTGAACCGGCCAACTGGCGGCTTGCTGGCTGTTTCCCTCCTCCATGCGCACCCATGGGGATTTTGGGGAAACGGGGGCCGATTCCTTGAACCGGCCTGCCGGCGGCTTGCCGGCTATTTCCCCACCTCCATGCGCACCCTTGGGGATTTTGGGGAAACGGGGGCCGGTTCCTTGAACCGGCCTACCGGCGGCTTGCCGGCTATTTCCCCACCTCTTTTTCTCTTGATGTCTGTAAAAGCGTGGGATTTAATGGAGGACTTATATTTTCAGGGGTATTGAGAGGGTAGGCTTACGCCTCCTGAAAAAAAACGTACGAGGACCGTCGGGTTGTACGTGTTCGTACACCTGAATGGTCGCCATTGGCATCCTTGCCGGTGGCATCATCCCAGAAACCTTTTCGGGGCATCGGGAGAGTAGACTTACGACTCCCGAAAAAACATACAGGGACCATTGGGTTGTACTTGTTCGTACACCCGAACGGCTGCCGCCAGCATCTTTGCCGGTGGCGTCATCCCGGAAACTTTTCTAGGGCATCGGGAGAGTAGACTTATGTCTCCCGGAAAAATGTGCGGGGACCGTCGGGTTGTACGTGTTCGTACACCCGAACGGTCGTCACCGACATCCTTACTGGTGGCGTCGTCCCGGAAACCTTTCTGGGACTTCGAGAAGGATTCGTAGAGAGCGGATAAAAATTCGTAAAACCTCTGGGAAACTTGGGGTTTCCTTGTAAAAAGACCCGACAGAAGGGTCATGAGTGAACTGAGCACGACCGGGCCGGGTGGATTAACCCGACCAGTAGGGCGGCCACCGGTACCTTCGGACGTGTTTCCGAAGAAATGATACCCGGGTTCGTCCTTCGACCGTCCCCTTGCACAGGGAAGGCGTTATGCGGTCGGGGCTCGATGAAATGTAGTAAAAGAATACGTAAAATGGCGAGGGTGGAAGGACTTACCTGTAGGGGCGTCGTCGATGGGGATTGGAAGACCTCGCTCTAGTACGGCGAAAAGGCGTCGGGGCCCCGAGCTGCTTTCCTCCTTTGGAACTGGTGGACGGTCGTTTCTCCCGAGGGTGTTAGCCTTCTTCCTAGGAAATCCCACCCTTCGGAAATCCTTCGCTCCTCCTTCTTCCAGCCTCTTCTTCCCGGAAATTCAAGCCTACCCTTTTGTTGAGGGGGGGGCGGCACTCCTTTTATAAGGGACTGCGTTCCTTCTTTGGGGGCACCCGAAAATGGAAGGCAGCGTGATTCGGGTGCCGCTCTTTTGAAGCAGCTTGCTAGCGGCAAGCCGGCTCCATCCCCCCTCTTTTCACCAAATGTGGGTTTTTAGGGGTCCGGTTGCCACTTCCTCCAAGCGGCTTGCCAGCGGCAAGCCGGCTCCATCCCCCTAACTTTTTACCAAATGTGGGTTTTTGGGGGTCCGGGTGTCGCTTCCTTGAAGCGGCTTGCTGGCGGCAAGCCGGCCCCATCCCCCTAACTTTTTACCAAATGTGGGTTTTTGGGGGTCCAGGTGCCGCTTCCTTGAAGCGGCTTGCCGGCAGCAAGCCAACTCCATCCCCCTAACTTTTTACCAAATGTGGGCTTTTGGGGGTCTGGGTGCCGCTTCCTTGAAGCGGCTTGCCGGTGGCAAGCCGGCTCCATCCCCCCTTTAAGCATGGGGTCAACAGAATGCCCCTCCCTAGGCGAGGTTGTATGACTTTTGAGGAAGGAAACCGACATCCTACGGTTGAATGACCCTCCATGCGTAGACGGTAGGTTTTGCAAGATTTCACGCTTTCGTGAATTATCTATCGTAGGTCGGACAATAGAATCGGGCTTACACCCTGGGTCACTTGACCAGGGGATGCCATATTGCTAGCTGGTTGGTTGCGCAGCAGCCACCTTGTGGGTGCCGGTGACCGGGTAACAAGCTGGAAAGTGTTCGTTTGTCGTGCCCGAAGGTTGGGCCATATCTCTCCACGTCTTAGATCTTGAATGGCTGATCATGCGGCAACCACCTTGTGGGAGCCGGCCACCAGGATGTGATGTGAAGGCTTCACGTGTTTCTTTTGTAAAAGTTGTGAATAGTCTCATCATACTTTTTGTGACATTACTTTTCGTCCGGTTGGTTATGTGGTTGCCGCCTCGTGGGAGGCGGCAACCGGCTGAGGATGTGGTACGTTGTTTTTTCAAAAGCTACCACTGTCACAGTGGTCATGTCGTACCTTTGCACTTTTACCTTCGAGCTGGCTATTCACGTGGTTGCTGGCTAGCAGGAGGCGGTAGCTGGCTGGTGACATAATTGAAAAAAGCTGCAACGGACGCAGTGAATGGTCACGTTGTACTTTTGTGATTTTACCTTCAAGCCGACTATTCACGCGATTGCCGCCTAATAGGAGGCGGCAATCGGCTGGTGACATGATTGAAAAAGCTGCAACGGACGCAGTGAATGGTCACGTCGTACTTTTGTGATTTTACCTTCAAGCCGGCTATTCACGTGGTTGCCGCCTAGCAGGAGGCGGCAATCAGATGAAGGCCTCGCGTGCTTCTGTACTTTTCTCGATTTTTGTTTGTCTTTTCCGGCTTCCGTGCAACTTTCTCGACTACCATGCCTTGACTATACCTTTTAAAAGTTGTCAGGAATTGTTTCAGCTTTCTTGATTTTTGTGCAATCGGTTTTTGAATCGGTTGCCGCTTCCAACCACGTGGAATCTGGGTAGCTCATTTTCCTATAAATAGAGGAAGATCGTTGGAGATTTTCTCATCCCTCCCTCTCATTTTCACTTCTCCCTTGAGTTCTCGTCTAGATTTTCTTCCATCTTTCCTTAATTTCTTCCCTTGAGCTTTAATCAACATGCCTCGCACCAAAAATGTTATGGGGCACGTCCGCCAATCTGCTTCTGGGTCTGCGCAATGATGGTTTGATCTTCTGCCGGTGACTTTGAGGAACATGCCGGCAGAGGAGCTCAATTGTCCTAACCGGGCCGAGTCGGCCCGTTTGGCCATTTTCTTTGAATTAACTGGCAATGGTTGCGATGCTACTTCGGCCGAGGCCATGTCTCACTGGTGGTTGGGAGAACAGCGACAGAGCTCTGGTGCTTCTAGCTCACATGTGCCAATGGAAGGCGAGGCTTCTGCGGAGACTCCCATTCAAAGCTCGCAGCGCTGGATGCGTCACAAGGCCACTGTGGACTGGCAACAACGTCTCGCCGGAACTCCATCAGGGCCGTTTGAGATTCCTGATGACGTGGTGTCAGAGGCGGGGTTGGTCCGGCTGGCACTCCCTTGGTATTGAACTCCGACAGGTTCCGAGGAGGAGGCGGTTGACGGTGTGGCTCCCCCAGAAACTGATTAGGATTTGGTGTCACCCGTCGATGGCCGCTTGGCCATCAAGACGGTGTTACATGGGAGGCCGGCCAAGTTTGACCGATTGCCGGAGGTGGAGCAACTGTTTGCCAAGCAAGGCTTGCTTCCTTTCATACGGGACTTCCGTCGGGTCGAGACCGTCCCCGGCTTGGTGGCCGAGATGTACTCCAACTTATCAGAGGTGGAGTCGTGACTTTATATGAGCCTTCAATCGGGACGATAGAATTCTCTGACGCGCTTCTGTTCGAGGTGTTGGGACTCCGCTTCACCGGTTTGGACATTTTCTCCCCCTAGTCGAACATTCCTTGGAGCATCAACGACATCAATGTGGCAGTTGCCACGGATGCCGATTTTGACCAATGGATCGTTAAGGCTCGGGCCCTGAACCCGGTCGCCCACCTCGTCTCCTTCGTCCTCAACAACACAATCCTCTTGGAAGGGGGGCATTGGGACGAAGTTAGTGTGGTGACTTACCTTGCGACTTTCGCGGTGGTAACGGGTTGCGAGGTGAACTGGGCGGCGGCGGTTCAGCGCCAGATGCGTGGTGTGATTCTCCCAGTCCGACGGCCTCCCAGCCAGTTGCTCTTTGGGGTGGTGATGGTGGAGCCGGCCCACTTCTTCCGTATCTCAACCAGAGGCCGGCAGAGGGTTCCGCTCTAGACCCGGCCCATTACATCAGTTGACTTGGGTCGGTACGAGAGGCTTGCCTCTAAGCGGTCTAGCTCGTCATCTGGCGGGCGGTCAACCAGGCGCCGTCCTCCTGCTCCTGCTTCACGGTCTACCGGTGGAACTTCTTTGAACCCGGATTATGTCGAGGATTTGTGGGCATCACTGGACCATCTCTATGCTCGAGGTGAAGTGATTATCCAACTGTTGAGCCAAGAAGATCGGTTGATCCAGCTAGTTGACCGGATAGAGCGGCGGGAGCGGGCTCATGACCTACGGAGGTGGGAGCACCAGAGAACCGACCCCCAGAGATTTGAGCCTCGGAGGTTTGAACCCTTAGAGTCTTTTGAGGAGGAATAGTTTGTCTGTACCCCGCCTCTATTAAATGATGAATAATATCTTAACTTTAATGGAAACTTCTCCATAACTATCTTCTTGAGTGTTCTTGTGAGTTTGTGGGTGAGATTTGGAATAGCGACTCTGAGACGACGTTCGTGCCATGTTGGGAATTTTGGAGGAGCCAGTAGCCGGGTTATCTTACCAGCTTGCTAGACCGGCGGCTGGTCGGCTGCCTTCCCGACCCATTTGCGTAGCCACGGGGTTTTGGGGAGACAGGGGTCAGTTCCTTGAACCGGCCAGCCGGAAGCTTGCTAGCTGTTTCCCCCTTCCATGCGCACCCATGGGGGGTTTTTGGGAAACGGGGGCTGGTTCCTTGATCTGGCCAGCCGGCGGCTTGCCAGCTATTTCCCCTTTCCATGTGCAGTCATGGGGGTTTTTGGGAAATGGGGGCCAGTTCCTTGAACCGGCCAGCTGACAGATTGCCAGCTATTTCCCCCTTCCATGCGCACCCATGGGGGGTTTTGGGGAAACGGGGGCTAGTTCCTTGAACCGGCTAGCCGACGGCTTGCCGACTATTTCCCCTTTCCATGTGCAGCTGTGGGGGTTTTGGGGAAACGGGGGCCGGCGGCTTGCCGGCTGTTTCCCCCTTCCATGCGCACCCATGGGGGGTTTTGGGGAAACAGGGGCCGGCGGCTTGCCGGCTGTTTCCCCTTTCAATGTGCAGCCATGGGGATTTTGGGGAAATGGGGGCCGGTTCCTTGAACCGGCCAGCCGACGGCTTGCCGGTTGTTTCCCCCTTCCATGCGCACCCATGGGGGGTTTTGGGGAAACGGGGGAATCGGCCAGCCGGTGGCTTGCCGGCTGTTTCCCCTTTCCATGTGCAGCCATGGGGGTTTTGGGGAAACGAGGGCCGGTTACTTGAACCAGCCAGCCAGCGGCTTGCCGGCTGTTTCCCCCTTCCATGCGCATGCATGGGGGGTTTTGGGGAAATGGGGGCCGGTTCCTTGAACCGGCCAGCTGGCGGCTTGCTGGCTGTTTCCCACTTCCATGCGCACCCATGGGGGGGTTTTGGGGAAACGGGGGCCGGTTCCTTGAACCGGCCAGCCGGCAGCTTGCCGGTTGTTTCCCCCTTCCAAGCGCACCCATGGGGGGTTTTGGGGAAATGGGGGCCGGTTCCTTGAACCAGCCAGCCAGTGGCTTGCCGGCTGTTTCCCCTTTCCTTGTGCAGCCATGGGGGTTTTGGGGAAACGAGGGCTGGCGGCTTGTCGGCTGTTTCCCCCTTCCATGTGCAGCCATGGGGGTTTTGGGGAAACGAGGGCCGGTTCCTTGAACCGGCCAGCCGGTGGCTTGCCGGCTGTTTCCCCCTTCCATGCGCACCCATGGGGGGTTTTGGGGAAACGGGGGCTGGTTCCTTGAACTGACTAGCCGGCAGCTTGCTGGTTGTTTCCCCTTTCCATGTGCAACCATGGGGTTTTGGGGAAATGGGGGCTGGTTCCTTGAACCGGCCAGCCGACGGCTTGCCGGCTGTTTCCCCCTTCCATGCGCACCCATGGGTGGTTTTGGGGAAACGGGGGCCGTTTCCTTGAACTGGCCCGCTGGCGGCTTGCCGGCTGTTTCCCCTTCCCATGTGCAGCCATGGGGGTTTTGGGGAAACGGGGGCT
>JAMKPZ010000908.1:0-36453 GCA_024699675.1 Amphibolis antarctica | reverse complement strand
TTCTACACTAGGAATTAAAAAGTACAATGTAACTACAACTACATGCATTACAATAAAAACTAATATGCAAAACTATTAAATTACACAACCAAGTTCTTTCCAAGTAAATTATACCTTGAAGATCACCAAATGGATACCTTGAGTTTGCTTCCAACCTCCTCCTAGCTTTGCCTTTAGTGTTGTCACCACCACGGGCGCTACTCGGATGACGCGAAGCTCAAAGGAGTCCAAACGGGCCCACGAAATAGTCACTTCAACACTGCTGGAAAGGCCCCTTCAAGCCTCTTCCCCGAGCCCTAATGAGAGGCTTCGGAAGAGGGAGTGGCCGGCACAATCTGATGCTGAAATGCTACTGAAATGGGTCTTTTCGCCACTCGGAACAGCCCCTTCAAGCCTCTTCCCCGAGCCCTAATGAGAGGCTCCGAAAGATGGAGTGGACAGCCACGAACCTTGCTTGGAAAAGCTCTGAAATGATGCCTCTTTCGTTGCTGAAATGGGTGGTTGTGGCAACACCAATCGCCGGGCTTCAAGCTCCCATTCCGAGCCCTAATGAGAGGCTCCAACGGAAGGAGAATCACCAGATGACAACACGGATACAACCTGCTGGAATTTATGGTATGGAGAGCAACAACACCTCCTCTTGATGTCCCCTTTCTTTCCTCTTCAAGCACCCATTCCGAGCCCTAATGGGAGGCTCCAATGGAAGGATTTGACGATGCGAAAGGGAAGCTCGTGGTGCTGCAAGGAGATGGGAAATGGGGCTGGACTTGGAAGAGATCTTGATTTGTGGTGGAACCCTTTTTTGCTCATGGATGGAGAGGTGGAGGAGGGCTGGAATCGTGGTGTGCATGAGTGGGTGGAGGAGAAATTGGTGCTGGAGGCGTGGAAGGGTGGAGGAGTCGGTGGTGTGCTGGAGGCGTGGAAGGGGGCGGATGGATGCTGGAAGCGTGGAAGGGGGCACACGGATGTTGGAAGCATGGAAGGGAAGAAGGCGGCGGTGCTGGAGGCATGGAAAGGGGCGGATGCATGCTGGAAACGTGAAGGGGTGACGGCAGTGGCGAACGTGGAAGGGGGCGGCAGCAGCGGCATGGAAGGAGGCAGACACGACGAACGTGGAAGGGGGCAGCCTGGTCGACCACCTGCCAGACGACGAGCTGGTCCGCTTCGAGGCGAGCCTCTCGTAATGGCGCAGGTTGACCAACGTGATGGGCCGGGTCTGGAGTGGGACTTTCAACCAGTCGCTGGTTGAAACACGCAGGAAGCCGGCCAGCTCCACCATCGCCTCCCCGCACAGCAACTGGCTGGGAGGCCACCGACCCGGGATGATCACACCACGCATCAGGCACCGAACCACTGCCGCCCATTTCACCTGGCAACCTGTTATCATCGCGATAGTTGCGAGATAGGTTGCCACACTAATTTCGTCCCAGTGTCCTCCCTTCGGGAGGATCGTGTTGTTGACGACGAAGGAAACAAGGTGGGCAACGGGGTTCAGGTCCCGGGCCTTGACAACCCTTTGGTCAAAGTCGGCTTCCATGGCAACTATCGCATTGATGTCGCCGATGCTACAGGGAAGGCTTGGCAAGGGGGAGAAGATGTCCAAGCCGATGAAGCGGAGGCCCAGCACCTCAAACAAGAGCCTATCGGAGAACTCCACCAGCCCAAATTGGAGGCCCAGGATGAGTTGCAACTCCACCTCCGATAGGTTGGAGTACATGTCAGCCACCAGACTGGGGATGGTCTCCACCCGGAGGAAGTCCCGGACGAAGGAAAGCAGGCCCTACGTGGCAAATAGCTGCTCCACTCTTTACGGACAGGCAACCGTCCACGGGGAGTCTCAACTCCTAGTCAATATCAGGGGGAGAAACGCCATTGGCCACCGCCTCTTCGGAGCTGGTTGGCGTACGGTACCATGGTAGGGCCAGCCGAACCGACTCTACATCCGACGCCGTGTCATCGGGGGCTTCTAGCGATACCGATGAAGTTCCGGGGAGGCATTGTTGCCAGTCCACCATCATCTTACGGTGCATCCGATGCCGCGAACTCTAAGGAGGGTCCTCTGCCGACGCGCCTCGCCTTCCACCTCACCTACCGACGGGCAAGAGCCGGAAGCACCAGGGTCTCACTGTCACTCCGACAGCCACCACTGGGACATGGCCTCAGCCACAGAAGCATCGTAGCCATAGTCGGTAAGTGTGAAAAAGACAAACAAATGGGCTGACTGTAAATTCTTCAACATCGGTGGTAAAAGATCAAGCCATTGTTGCATGGCCCTAGAAGCCGGCCGCCGGACATGACCCGTAACGTTCTTTGTGCGAGGCATTGTGATGACAAGAGAGAGATGAAGGGTGAAGAAAAATCGAGAAGAAGAGACCAGTGAAGGATGGAAACGAGAAGAGGAGATGAAGAAATTTTGAATGACTTCACCTCCTATTTATAGAAAAATCATCACCCGGATTCCGGCCAGATGAGGCGGCAACTGGTTCAATAATCGGTTGAACAAAAATCCAAAAAGCTTAAACGATTCCTGACAACTTTGAATTGTACGAAAGCTACAAGGAAATCGAAAAAGCTGTACAAAAATTGAGAAAGATGAACGAAAATCAAAAAAGCTGTAGGAAACACATGAAGCCTTTCATGTCATCTCCTGGCTGTCGGCTCTCGCAAGGCGGCTGCCTTGTAACTGACCGGCAGAGAAGTAAAATCACGAAAAGTTTGACGTGAATATTCACTACACAAACAGCAGCTTTCGCAAAGCAAGTGAAGCCTTTCACGTCATCTCCCGGTTGTCGGCTCCCGTAAGGCTGTTGCCACATAAACAGCCGGTTGAGAGGTAAAATCACGAAAAGTTCGATGTGACTATTCACTGCATCAACAGCAGCTTTCACAAAGCAAGCACGTGAAGCCTTTCACGTCATCTCCCGGTTGCTAGCTCTGAAATGAATGTACGTACACTCTTGCTTACACAACTTAATTTGCATATTTCTCTCACTGGCAAATGAGTTAAAATCTTGCGTAAGACATCTTTGGGAATCTCCATTGTTCTCTAAAGTTCATTTGACACAAAAGAGTACATTTAGTCAAAAGGAGAGTCAATTCAATGTATCTAATATTCATGAAATAAATGTGCAATATTCAAGTATTAATATGATTAAAATGACTATACAGTAATTTCCTAAAAATTCTGCTAATTGAAGCTCATCCACAAACTTATTTCATGGTTAAAGATGTTTACCCATGAGGTATCTCATGGGTAGACCTATAAAAACCATTAATGCCAACCTTGAGCTTGGCACCATTGATGACTCTCCACCTCGGTCACCTCTTCCTTGCATCCCTCGTCCAAACTCATGACCTGCCTTGTGTGGATGATTGGTTTTAGTCTTCTCTCGCGTAAACACTTGACACTTGCATGTCGTGGCCTTTGGCAAAGTGCCCCAAGACTTGACTCATTCTTGAGTCCTCGTGTGGCCCTCCAATCGAAAACACTTGGTCCCAAACGCTTCTACCAGAACCCCCCCTTGGTGGTAATTCTCAAAGGTACATTTGCCTCATTAGCATTTTTTTTTCTTAGTGTTTCGCCTAGACACTGCACCTTGTAATTCTTTTCTTATATAAATTGTGTGTACGAAATATTTTAATTCACCTCAAGTGCATGGGTTCAGATGTAATTAGTGTGCAAGTATGGGTTTGTCCACAGGGATTAGTTTTTACTTGGTGTTTAGCTGAATTGGTGACTTCAATTAAGTAAAATAATTGATTAAATAACTTATAAGCAATGTCACAGTTGCCTTGTTCCAATTAACTGCTAGGATGGTCTTTAAATACCGATGGTATTACACTTTCCAGAGGATTTTACTTCCAAATATTTAATTCTTCTTAAGCTTTGACAGTATACCCTTCAGCTTGCATAAAATTTAACGTTCTGCATGGAAGAAACACTTAACCCTCAAGGTAACTCATGGGTAAATGTCTCTACCCTCGAACTTACATGTGGGTAGTGTGACAATTGTGAGTTTCAGATGTAAAAATAGCACAATTCGAATTGGCTGAAACTTCTAAGAGTTGAATGATTATATTTTTGATCTTTTTATATATTTCAAAATACAACACATGATACAATGCAAGAAACACAGTACAATACAAATAATTTCTAAAAGTAAGAATGCAACATTCAACATTACAGCAAATATAAAATCATATTCTAATTACTGTAACTAAGTTGATAAAGTGTGTGATTGTAGATTTGAGTATAGTTGTAAAAATGTAAAGTAAAATAAAGAAAATAAAAATGGAAAGAACACATAATGCTTCATTATAATTCCTCCCTTCAAAACTTGCTTAGGATGGGAACTTCTCTTTGTCTTTACTTCTGGTCCACCAGGTCCTCAATCTAGTAGGCCTTCCTTTCGACCTTGCAGTGAGATTTTGGGGCATCAATCCACAATTACACCAAGGAACAGAGGAGGAAGCAACCGGCGCTGAGAATCTCTCCTTCAAGGATACACTCAAGTTGAGAAAAGAACAGCAAATACACTACGCGAATGGTTGGACAAGAGGAGGTCATCAATCTTCTCTCAGAAGAGATGAGTGGGTGGAGGTTGGAAGACGGAGAAGATGGAAAATGCTCTATAAATGGTGGATGAAGGAAGAAGAGAGGGGGCGCTTAGTTTCAAGACTACAGGACTATTTTATAGATGGGACGATTGGCAGTTCACGAGCTGGCAATTAACAAGGGCATGGTGCATGTCCGAACATGTGAGATCGGCCCATGCAATCCACTACGTTAGTTTGTCCGTCCACGTTCTTCATGGTGGACCTGCAACTGAATTAATATTTAATTTTGCTCTGTTATGCAATTCCTGCAATTACTTATCCAATTTCCCAGCGAATACTTAAGAAATACCTTCTATGAAATACATCATATTACAGGAGAAATAATTCATAACATTTAGATCTTAACTGGAATTGCAATTGCTTTAATATCAATGAAATTCATTACATAGAACAAACAGGGTACAGGTCTGAGGGTAAACCAGTTTACCCTCACGTAAGTTCATAGGTAAACTCTTAACACTTGCAGAATGGTTCGAGGGTAAACAAGATAACCCACGGATAAGTCCGTGGGTAAAAAGCTTAACCCTCGGACTTGCATTTAAGCATAAATCACGAATTTTTCTCTGTATATTAATCATTCTATTAGCAACCTAAAGAGTCAAATATCAATCATTCATTCCTTTCTCAATAAGTAATAAATATAAACATAATTAATGACTCAAAATGTAATTCATGCATCATTAAATTGAATAATTTTGCATACTACTCAAAAGTATAGTTAACCTTGTAATCATCATAATTCAATGCAGAATGCAAATAAAACTCATTAAAATACATAAATTAATATCAATAAAATGCACACTTTTTAGTCTGAACAAATCCCCTATACTTAATTTTTGCTAGTCCCTTAGCAAAATACTAAAATGAAACTATAAAAGCTATGAAGGCAATAAAGACTACTAAATAAAACTAACTAAAACTATAGTAGGCCACTTTCGTAGGGAAAACGACTACACTTAGTAGGTGCAGTAAGCCTTTAAACCCTTAGGTTACCTTAGTGGCAGAGTTGTGTCTCCAGAGGGTTTTCAGTGGATACACCCACAAAGTCCAAAGAAACAAACGAAATAAGATATAAGAGAAAGAAAGAAAAGCAGGCAAGCAAGAAATAGAACCAACCCAAGGATCATTTGAATCACTTGTTGCTAGAACAACTTCAAGGGGATGAGGTGGCTCAGTCTTACAACACTCCCTCTCCTTCCCCTTAAATCGAATAGACTCATTTAAAATGTGAACAAGAAGTCACCCTTTCATGAGAATTGTCTGTCTTATGCAAGCAAGAGGAATTCGCACCCTCACTACTCTCAATCAGGAGTTAAATCATTACAGTAGGCATACACATCTCACCAACAAAAGAGGATAATTTGAGATACTCCCATCTTTTCTAAGATATTGGAAAATGCTCTGGCCAGTAGACAAAGGATAAGACAATAATATACCTTCACTTAGAATGTTGACTTGTTGATATAGTATCATTTTACTTCATGCTCACATCCCAAATGACTTCAAATCTTTTCCTTTTTCTACTCATACTGACATTGATCCCTTAAGTTTTCTGATCTTTTCTCTATAAATATTCCTCATTTTCATTCAGTATTTCTCTTTTTTTTTTTCTTTTTTTTTTTTTCTTTTTTTTTCTTTTCCTTTATTTTATTTTTATTTTTATTTTATTTTATTTTTTTTTTTATAAAAACATATAAATATAAAAACAAAGTAAATGACATAGCATTACACTTTTAGAACTAATAAATAACCTATAGTCAATTAAGTTCACCACCTTATATCTCCATAATCTAATTCTCAAATGAACTTCGTGATGCATTAAAGCTCAAACCCTTGCTACCTTCCTTCACATCACCTCTAACTCAGAAAAGTTGGGAGATATCTCAATATAATGCTCACAAAAATGGAAAATTTTCATATCATAATTAAATTTTGTGGTGGCACTCAGCATAGGTTATCTCTCCACTCAAACAGGGTAAAGAGAAAGAAATTGAATCCTCTTTAGAAAATTAGGTGAACAAGGCATTAATTCAAATGAAACAAGAAGACTCAACTCATTGCACAAGTTAATCTGAAATCTCTCATCTAAGGGCAATAGGTTATTTGGAATTAGTTCTGGAGATTCTCTCTCAGTATAAAGGGTCTTCCCATTAATTCTAATAGCAACACTTGAAACTCATATTCCTCAAGGTTTGTCCTCGAGAAAAATATAAAAATATAAAAGATATAAAAGATGCAAAAAATTTAAAATTTTGAACATTTTTAAAGATTTTTAAACTACTTAAACTGATGAAACATAAAACTAAAACATAAACCTCCCCTGCATACTTAAACTTTGCATTGTCCTCAATGTAAATAGAAAAGTTTAATATGAATCGGAAAATTTATAACTATAAAATAAAGTAAACTTCTCCTTCATATCAACCATATGAATGTGTTGTATGCTAAATAATGCATTGAACTCTATATGATAAAGCATTTGAAATGCATGAGTAATGCTATCGAAATTAAATACCAGTGCTATGCATTAATAAGATATGTTGAAAGGGAGTGATATTTTCTTAAAACAAAGAAATAAAAATAGTGCTCCTACAGTGCTAAGCTTGTGGACTTGTAATGGCTCACAAGAAAATCAGGTAGTTTATAAATAGACACCACCAAACTGCAGCTTCATTAGCTTAAGTCGAGTGGTGTTGTACATCCCCTCCATGAGCTGTATGCCCATCAGGTACATGGGGATTCTGTAAAGATTGGCTTGGAAGAGCACCTTTGTTTCTTAAGTTCAGTGAGTTTGATATTTGGTTCAATTGTGTTTCAATTCTTTTAACAGCTTGATCATGTGCTACAATTTGGGGATTTGATTTTAATGCTAAATCTACTTTTTGCAGTAAGTTTGATATTTGTTTCTCAAAAGTTTGATCATAAACAGATTGATTATGATTTACATTTAAAGAACTATTGTTCATTGCATTTTTTTTAATAAAAGGTTGTCCTACAGATTGAGGTGGTTGTTGGCCTAGATTTTTCCATGAAAAATTAGGATGGTTCCTCCAGCTAGAATTATAAATAGGATTGAAATTTGAGTTGTTCCATTGATTATAGAATAAAGCATTAACATCTTCAGAGTCATTTAAGATAAGGTAGTCTTCTACAACATGACCTATGACAAAACAACTTGTACATTTAGGCATGGTAGGCTCAGTCTTTTGTTTAAGTTGTAATTCATCAATTTTATTTATCAAGCTAGCCATCTTAGCCTCTAAAGCAATATGTGGTTCAACAACATGAACTCCTCTAGGGGTAGGAATTTCTTCCTAACCTACTTCAACAACACTCTCCCATTGGGTAGTTCTTTTGGCTAGATCTTCTAAAAATTTCCAAGCATTTTCTATTCCTTGGTTTAGGAATCCATTTTGACTCAAAGATTCTAAGAGTGTCTTGGTGTGATAATCAATCCCTTCATAAATAGTTCAGATTTGGGTCACTCTCTCTACTTCATGATGTGGGCATTGAGCTAGGAGATCTTGAAACCTTGCAAAATATTTCCAGAAAGGTTCTCCTGGTTTTTGTCTACAATTTAAAATTTCATTTTTCCTTTTAATTGTGACATGCATTCCATAGTATTTTCCTAGAAATTCAGAATAGAATTGATTCCATGTAACAATTGAATTTGGTTGTAAACTATATAACCATCTTTTTGCACTGTCTTTTAAAGCAAAAGGCATATACCTCATTTTAATTGCATTAACAATCATGTTTGCTACTTTCATCATATTACAAACTTCATTAAATTCTTTTAGGAACCAATAAGCATCTTCTTTTTCGAATCCATGAAATTTTGGTAATTAGTTGATGTAATTAGAATTTAATTCAAATTTGTCATTAGGGCATTCAGGTAGTGTGATATAGAAAGGTTCATCCATTAAATTAGGGTAAAATATACCACCTATTGTTTGTTCAATAGGTTGATCATGCTACGGGGCAGCCATAATTGTTCTTCTTGAAGGTGTTCTGACTAACTTATGAAATGAATCCCTAAATCAACCTGACATACAACATTTAAATGTAAAAGAAGGTTTACTTGTGTACCATCATTAGATAAGCTTTAGCTATCATCTTATGTTGTCATTTGACTAGTACATCTATTTACAATAATACCACAACTGTAGTAAATGATATAACATTTCAAATTTCTTAAAAATATATAACGAAACAACCATAATAGTATAGATTTTGAGCATGATACAACAAAGATGTTCCAAACGAAATAAAAATTGCACATGTGTTCAACAAAGGAAAATTTTGAAATAACCCATGGCTAGGTTCGTGGGTAAACTAGTTTACCCTTGAACTAACATGTGGGTAAATAGGAAATATTACACACAGTGTTGTAGAGTATTTGCATAGGGAATTAATTCGTGAAACCACACTACAAAAGCAGGCAAAGATAATTGATGAATAAGTTCAGTACTGTAGCCTCTTTCAAACAGGTGGATCTTGTAATAATAAAGATCATCTGAAGCATAATAGATAAGAATGTCTCCATTGATGAAATAGAAACCCTTGATTTTTCCTACAAAAGGAATGTCAAGAGTTCCCATATTTTCTAGTTGTAATTCAATGTAGACTCGACTCCATTCCCAATTTTCAATGTCCTGCACTTTCCAAATTTCAAATTTCATATCATCATCCCACCATCTAATTAGACTTAGTGATTGAGGTTCTCCATTGATTCCTCCCAGTATAGCCAACTCAACTAAATCATAAAATGAACTTGACAGTGCTCCCATAGGGCATGGAACGAGTAAAAGCCTCACTGATTCATCTTCAATATTGATGGCAATGACATTAATCTCATTAATAAATGTAGGGGTACAGTTTATTACCAAGTAAATAACTCCTTTGATAATCACATGATTTCTATTATTTATTGATCTTCCCCCAAAGTAAACTCTTCTGACAGATTGTCATTGGTGTTTATCAAAATGATAAACCAACAAGTATTGCCAATCAGTCCATATTCGGGGTTCATCCCAACAAAATAATTTTTGCATTATCCTTTTATCAGTACCCTTAAATGTCAAGACTGCACCTGAGTCATGCATCACAAGTTTATCTCTGTTAGTGTTTGGAAGTATTAATTCTACATTCGTAGCAAGGTTCTTAATTCTAATATCGGACCTGCTAGAAAATGGCTCTCCATAATATCTATGAATAATTAGTCCACCATTACAACCTAAAATATTTTCAATTCCTTCCAATGATGTAGGTTGAATGCCTAACTCAGAATCAATTCCATGGTACAAATATTTTCTTGAACATGCATCACACCAAATCACTCCACTGATTGTATTCCTCATTATATATGCTTGGCGGGAACAAAAGTAATGATCTGAAATGAATAATCTAACACTTTTGCTAACACAACTTAGTTTGCAAATTTCTCTCACTGGCAAATAGCTTAATATCTCGCACAAAATGTCTATAGGGATCTCCATCGTTCACTAAAATTCATTAAATCCAAACACTTCATTAAATTAGCACTTAAGCTCAACTCGACACATCTAATAAACACTTCATTAAATGCATAATGTGAGAGTATTAATATGACTAGAAATGACTGAATAATAAAATTTCTGAAGATCCTGTCTACTGTAGTTTACCCTCGGACTAAGTTCGAGGGTAAAGGTGTTTACCCTCGAACTACCACGTGGGTAAACCCAAAAATTGTTAAATATTTACAGATCTTACCCTCCGACCGTTCGATTTTCTGATTATCCTTATAAAAATCATTAAAGCCCTCCCATGCATTAACCCTTTTTCTCACGACCTACGTTCACAGTACTTTTCTCCTCCCACGATACATCATGGCTTCCACCTCAGCTCCCTCTGCTCTAGCTTCAAACTAGGAGTGGATTAAGATGCTGAACTTCCAAAAGTTCAGAATGAATGCTGAAATGTGGCACAATGAGGGCCGACGTAGAATCAAAGCCACAATCAAGAAGCAGGAGTTGAAAATGGTAAGGGAAGATACTATTGATTGTTTGAAACAGAGTAGGGAGGCTGGCATTGTAGTGCAAACCTTCCTCAAGTAGAAAATAGCCTATCATGTTGAGAGAGAGGTAGGGCAGGAGTAGTTAGCTCACCCTAATAATCGTTTGGTGCACGATTTAATGAAAAGGAAGTGTGTTTTCTTATTCCATAGAGAGATATTTTGCTTAGCCACCAATGGGTCAATTAAGATCAGGACTAGTACCTATTTTTATACTCCATGGCAGACAATAAGACCTCAGAGGTCATTGTCCATAGAAGATTGGATGAGGTTGATTAAATTTGACCAGTTTGAATTATCCTCTTCCGAGTGGCATAAGGGTAGTTTGCAAAGAGACCATACCAAGAAGATTTTGAATGATTTGAAATATCAGTTGAAACACTTCCAAAGTAAGGTTGAGAGGGAATTTGTAACTCTCCCTAATGTAGTGGCACAAACTATTGAATATTACATTCAGCAAGCTTGACAGGATGAGTGTGCAATTAGGCCCAAGTAAAACCAACTATTTACAACACAACACAACCAATCAGCTTGAAAGATGCCTTGTCCAGAGAATAGTTGGAGCTTGCACCTTTAAGAGTCTTCACAAAGATCTGCAATGAGCCTCAATGTAGACTTGATGAGTGTTAAGTGCTTGAGTGTTTTTGAGTGCAAAGTATGTGTAAAGGGTGTCTAATTTTGTTGTTAATCACTTCTATTTATCGTCTTTGAAAGTGATTGACAACTAATTTTTCATGCAAAATCGTTATAATGTTTTTTCAAATTGTTATAACAATTTTGTTAAGTACATAATCCCTCCTAAAATTGTATTTTGAAGATATCAAATATGTAGTCATGGATGTGTATGTTGTATTACAAAAGACATGATGAAGTGAAGGCTTGAAGACTTGATAAAGTGAGGAATTGATAAAGGACATGAAGCCATGAACGATGACAATCATAAGGTGATGAAGACATGAAAGGATGAAGAGAATGTAAAAAAGTCATGAGGAAAGTCATTACATAAAATGTTTGAATATTAATTTAGGTCACACACTTAGCACTTAAGATCATACCTAATACACTATAAACAAAACAAAAACGGTATAACAAATGTCAACTTCATTATAACGATTTTGGCAATGTTGAAGTAGGACTTTTCAAATCATCTGTGGTGTTAACTCTTAACACTACAGACCTTTGTAATGTTAACTCCTAATACTATGAATTTCTGTAACATTAACTTCTAAATACTATAGACCTCCACTATGTTATGAGTGGATTTTTCTACCCACGGAAAATTCAAGATATAATTGAGATATTCGATCGATTATCTGAATTTTCCTACAAAAATCAAAATCCATTTTGTCATAAAGATAATCCAACGACGGAACAAGAAAATTCCAACAATCTCAAAGTACCGAGAATTTTATTTAAGACCGAAAGTATTGTGTACGTGTTACATATCATAGATCGCAAAGAGTCCGGCCCATAATAAAGCAAGCATAGATAAATATTATAAGTATATATTCGGCCGACGCACTCGACGGCCATATTGTGAAGTCACGAGAGCTTTCACGGATGCCCGCCACGAGCGTGTCCGTAGCCGAAGCCCGAACCGGAACCGTATCCCGAGCCACCGCCATGGCTGCTGCCACCACCTCCTCCGCCACCGCCACCTCCGGCAGTAGCATAACCACCGTTGGCAGCACCATATCCGGATCCGTAGCCGGAGCCGCTTCCGCCGTGAGATCCACCGCCTCCTCCGCCACCACCACCTCCTCCCGCGCTAGCATATCCGGCATGTCCATAAGCCGAAGCATGGCCACTTCCGTATCCATGGCCGAAGCCACCGCCCTCACCCCCTCCGCCACCTCCTCCACTTCCACCGGCGTGCGCTCCAGCACCCCTAGCGTATCCGCCACCGTGCCCAGACCCGTATCCACCGCCGTGCTCGCCGCCTCCACCACCACCCCCGCCCCCTCCTCCACCGGCATATGAGGTGAAGGCCCTGGTGGCAGTGGACGTGCCAACAGAGAGCAGGACGAGAAGGGCGACGACGCTCCCTACCATCGCGAGCCTAGCCATCCTTCTTTTCTCGATTGGTTTTGCCTGGGACAAATATATTGAATAACGTAGTATGTGTTGTACGTGAAAGAGGGATGGAGTTGTGGAGGTGGGAGTCTGGGGATGGGGTGTATATATACATGCCTCAGGGACCGGACGTGCTCCATCGATCCATGCATCCAAATTAACGAACGTGTGAATAATGTTTAATTTGGAATTAAGATCCGGCAGCATTGACCGCCTACTCCCAAATTTCCAATTCCCTGGAATCTCAATTATGTGGGAACCGGCCAGAAAAATCTGGCACCATTCCATTTTTCTTCAGGTATTGACTTGCAAGTGCACTCGGGCATATTTTTATCCTCTGCAAGCACACAACTTTTCAAGATCTAGAAGCTGATGGTTTTCACACTCCTCTGCCAGTGGTGTAATTGGTGAGAGACAATGTATTTTTACCGAACCTCTTCAGCTTTCCCCCAGATGTGATGTTTAATTTCTACATTCACGATCCTCATCTTGAAATCTGCGTTTTCTCAATTCCTTAAATATCACCTGATTTCTCAGTATGGATTTGTACTTGGATACTTTCCCGAAACCTGCAGTGTTGGTAACTTATGTCAATTAGAGAGGAAAGAGAAGTATTGGATTGTTACCAAAAAAAGGTTTCCAACCCAAACGTGGACTTGTTGCCTCAACTTAGACCTAACCCATTGCCAACCATAAATGTCTTGTACATATTTCAAAGAAATAAACCTTTGTTACTTTGTCTATTATATATTTTCCAGTTTAATTTATTTTTTCCATGCTGGTGTCTTGTAGAATAATTTGACTTAATTTGTATTATTTTTATTTTTTCTAACCTAAAAGGTAACCTATAACGCAATATTATAAAATGAAAATTATACATGCACAATTCACATTATTTAACTCAAGTTATGGAAATGTAGCGCTTGTTTGTTCCTTGTGATTTTGTCAAAAACAAATTACAGAATTTTTTAGAAATTATCAAAGAGAAATTTTCAACATACAACAGAAAATCAGAAAAAAAAGGGTATTTTTGGCAGCCACTAAGTTAATCAGAAAGTTTAGAAGCCGTTGGGCTTAATTAATTACTATTATAAAACAAGCACGCGACTTTGCAAAATCTAGAAGCCGTTGGTTTCCACACTCCTCTGGCACCGGTGCTGTTGCACGTTTGACTTAATTAAAACAAGCGTACCTCGTTCAAACTTTAATTAATTGGTAAAATACAATATATTAATTTGTTGAACCACAATAATTACACCAAATATGGCGTCGTTCTTACAGGACCTCTTCAGCGTTCCCCAGATGTCTACTGGGGAATTAATTAATGTAATTCATTAGAGATAGGAGGATTTGTTGGTCCTTAGAGAAATTAAAATTGGCCACAAAAGAGAAGGATTGGATTGCTACCTTAAAAAAGTTTCCAACCCAAACTTGCGCTTGGGAACTTGACCTTAACCTAACCTCTTACCAACCCTAGTTGTCATGCAGATATTTCAAAGAAAGCTTTCTTGCTTTATCGATCAGTTGTGATCCGGTTTATTTTCCTTAATTTTTCAATGATGGTGTTTTGTAGAATACTTCCCAATATATATCAAATGAAAATTATATATTCACGTTCAACTAACCTACATTATTTAATAACTCAACTAATGGGAATTTATTATTTACATATACTAATGAAAGCATGCAAACATCGATCCTAATTTAATTGGAAGTAAGCTTGCAATACATGCATTAATGTGATGCATGGCCTAATTAATTTTTCATATAATAAATTATCTACACATTGTTTTTTATTTATTTTTAATAGAGTATATATGGACTCCACTCAAATACTTGCTAACATTGGTTGCTAACCTTGCAAATACTCGTTGACACCACCTTTTTGAGATACCCCATTTTTCTTTCAATTAGACCGTATCTACAAACCTAACTCTTTCTTCAACATAAATGGACATTTCTGTCCTTACTTCTCTGTCTCTCCTTGCAAACTAGCACATTTATCTACTGCATCTTATCCTATCCCTCTAACTTCATGCTCGACTATTTCTAAACTTTCTAGACTTCCCGTGTCACCTACAACATCAGCATGATCAGTCAATGGGTCCAATTTTTGGTCTAAATTATCCATATTAATTTTTCATGGTCTACACGATTCTATTTTCTAGTCCATACCATATTTTCATGGTCCAAACTAATTTTACTCTTCTCAATTCCAATACAAACCATATTTTTCATGATCCAGACCATTCCAATTCATGAGAATTCAGCCTTTACCATTATTCTATTTTAGTGATGCAAAACAACATGGGAATCGGATTATCCGTCTCTGGATGACGGAGTTTTCGTCAGAATTGCACAGAAATAAATAGAGAACCAGATCTTCCAACACAAGTCGACTGATTATTTGTCAGACTTAAAAAAAAGAACAAGTGGGAACCGGATTATCCGTCACAGGTCGATAGAATATCCATCAGACTTAGCATAGAAGTACACTGGGAACCAGATCTTCTGTCACAGGTCGGTGGAATATCCATTACAACACAAATAAGTAAACTACGAAACAGTGGAGCCACAGATAGTCCATGTGGAGGCTACGAAATATCTATCGTGACAGGGTTGCTCGGGCTCAGTACTCCAGGCTCTAAGCGAGAGTCGACGTTGTGATTCCACTAGCGAAGCCTCTTGCTCGTTCACCTTCAAACCTGCTGTTTACCCCCATACCCAACACTTATCTCACTGCTGGGTAAAACACATGGCAGCCAGCTAGCAAACTGGTACACGTCCCCAGTAGCCGATTCCCTAGCTGCCGGTTCCTTGGCTGTCCCTTGGGCAAGAGGGAGTCTCCATCATCCTTTCACAATGGATTTGGGGCAAGGACATAGCTATTGGCCAGTAAGTCAACCAGCAGCGAACCTAACACTAATCTAGCGATGCTGGTCAGCCGATGTATAGACTCAAAAGTGTGCATTTTATTGATATTAATTCATGTGTTTTAATGAGTTTTATTTGCATTCTGCATTGAATTATGATGATTACAAGGTTAACTATACTTTTGAGCAGTATGCACGATTATTCACTTTAATGATGCATGAATTAAGTTTTAAGTCGTTAATTATGTCTATGTTTATTACCTATTGAGAAAGGAATGAATGATTGACACTTGACTCTTTAGGTTGCTAATAGAGTGATTAATATACAGAGAAAAACTCATGATTTATGCTTAAATGCAAGTCCAAGGGTTAAGCTGTTTACCCTCGAACCATATTGTGAGCGTTAAGGGTTTACTCACGAACTTATGCGAGGGTAAACTATTTACCCTCGGACCAATACCTTGTTTGTTCTGTGCAATGAATTTCATTGATATTAAGCAATTGCAATTACAGTTAAGATCTAAATGTTATGAATTATTTCTCCTGTAATATGATGCATTTCACGAAAGGTATTTCTTAAGTATTTGTAGGGAAATTCGATAAGTAATTGTAGGAATTACGTAACAAAGCAGAATTAAATATTAATTTAGTTGCAGCTCAACCATGAAGAACGTGGACGGATAGACTGAAGTAGTAGATTGCATGGGATGATCTCACATGTCTGAATGTGCACCACACCTTTGTTAACTACCAACTCATAAACTGCCAATCCTCCCATCTATAAAACTATCCCATAGCCTTGGAACTAAGCCCCCCCTCTTCTTCCTTCATCCACCATTTATAGAGCATTTTCCATCTTCTCCATCTCCTATCCTCCACCCACTCATCTCTTCCGAGAGGAGATTGACGACCTCCTCTTCTCCAACCATTCGTGTAGTATATTTGCTATTCTTTTCTTAACTTGAGCGTATCCTTGAAGGAGAGACTCTCGGCGTCGGCTGCTTCCTCCTCTGTTCCTTGGTGTAATTACGGATTGACACCCCAAAATCTCACTACAAGGTCAAAAGGAAGGCCTACCGGATTGACGACCTCGTGGACTGGAAGTAAAGACAAAGAGAAGTTCCCAGCCTAAGCAAATTTCAAAGGGAGAAATTACAGTGAAGTATTAGGTGTTCTTTCCATTTTTATTTTCTTTATTTTACTTAACGTTTTTACAACTACACTCAAATCTACAATCACACACTTTATCAACTTAGTTACAGTAATTAGACTATGTTTTTATATTTTCTGTAATGTTGAATGTTGCATTCTTACTTTTACAAGTTGTTTGTATTGTATTGTGTTTCTTGCATTGTATTGTGTGTTGTGTTTTAAAATATATAAAAAGACCAAAAATATAATCATTCAACTCTTAGAAGTTTTAGCCAATTTGAATCGTGTTGTATTTACATCTGAAACTCACAATTATCGCACAACCCTCAGGTAAGTTCAAGGGCAGAGATGTTTACCCATGAGCTACCTCGAGGGTTAAGTGCTTCTTCTGTGCAGAACGTTAAATTTTATGCAAACTGAAGTGTATAATGTTAAAGCTTAAGAAGAATTAAATATTTGGAAGTAAAATCCTCTGGAAAGTGTAACACAATCAGTATTTAAAGACCATCCTAGCGGTTAATTGGAATAAAGCAATCGTGACATTGCTTATAAGATATTTAATCAATTGTTTCACTTAATTGAAGTCACCAATTCAGCTAAACACCAAGCAAAAAGTAATCCTTGTGGACACACTCGTACTTGCACACTAATTACATCTGAACTCGTGCACTTGTGGTGAATTAAAATATTTCACACACATAATTTATATAAGAATTGAATTACAAGTGTTGTGTTGTGGCAGAACAGCCAGAAATTCCATCGCTTGGACAGAACTCCCGCTAGCACTTGGCGCTCTTCAATGGTAGTCATTGCTTAGGCGGAACTTTCGCTAGCACTTGGCATTTTTCAATGGAAGTGCCATTTTTCGCACTTCCATTTCTTTATTTAAGTTAGCCATAGAGTAAGAATCATAATATTATGGCTGGCCATAGAGTAAAGCTCATAATGTTACGATTGGATATAGAGTAAAGTTTATAGTGTTACAGCTAGCTGTAGGGTTAAACTCGTTATCACCCCCCACTCGACTAAGTCTGGGTTCTCGGTAAGCACATGGCAACCGACCCGCAAACCAATACATGCCCTCAACTGTCAGTTCCTCGGCTCCCTCCCAGGTGACAGGGAGTTCCCATCACAATAGAACGCTATTGTCTATCCCATTTCTACAACATAGGTCCGTCGACAAATTGCTTCTGCAACGAGGACCCGTTGTTGTTGCACCCAATCCTTCACACAACTGGGTTTCGGGCGAACACAAGGTAGGCAGTCTACAAGCTGGTACCCGATCTTGACTCCACACATTTGGGGCTTTATCCTCACGGCTCATTATCCGCACCAGGACTTTGTCCCGGGCATTGAGCTGCTCCATCGCCGTGCGCAAGTAGTCACCGAGCAGCGACTCCGTGGTAGACAGATCGATAGCCAAACTTGGTGAAGCAGCAGTAGAAGCAGTGGGCCGGCGCCCAGTCATCTACCCGCCGGAGGACGAGCTGGCCTGCTTAGAGGTGAGCCTCTCGTAATGGCCCAGATCTACCAACGTGATGGACCGGGTCTAGAGCGGAACCTTCTACTGGTAGACGGTTGAAATGCGTAGGAAGTCGGCCAGCTCGACCATCGCCTCCCCGAACAGCAACTGGCTGGGAGGCCATCGGCCCAGGTAGATCACCCCATGCATTTGGCGTCGAACCACTGCTACCCAGTTCACCTGGCAACCTGATATCACCGCGAAAGCCGCGAGATAGGTCGCCACGCTGATCTCGTCCCAGTGTCCTCCCTTTGGGAGGATCGTGTTGGTGAGGACAAAGGAAACGAGGTGGGCGACTGGGTTCAGGTCCCGGGCCTTGACGACCCGCTGGTTCGAGTCGGCTTCTGCGGTAACTGCCACGTTGATGTCATCGATACCTCAGGGGAGGCTCAGCAGGGGGTAGAAGATGTCTAGGCCGGTGAAGTAGAGGCCCAGCACCTTGAACAGAAGTGTGTCAGAGAATTCCACCAGCCTGGACTAAAGTCTGAGGACGAGTTGCAACTCCACCTCCGACAGGTTGGAGTACATGTCGACCACCAGACCGGGGATGGTCTCCACACAGCGGAAGTCCCAGATGAAGGAAAGCACGCCCTGCGTGGCGTACAGCTTCTCCACCTCCAGCAGCCGAGCGAAATTAGCCAGCCTGCCATATAGAACACTCCTCACAGACAGGTGACCGTCCACGGGGAGCGTCAACTCTTGGTCGGTGTTGGGGGGGGAAACGCCATTGGCTGCCGCCACTTCGGAGCCGGTCGCCGTACGGTACCACGACAATGCCATTCGGACCGACTCCACGTCCAATGCCACGTCATCGGGGATTTCCAACGGCACTGACGAAGTCTCGGGGAGACGCTGTTGCCGGTCCACCATCATCTTGCGGCGCATCCGACACCACGAACTCAGGGGTGGGGCCTCCACCGACACCTCACCTTCTACCTCACACCCTGGCGGGCAAGAATCGGAGGCACCGGAATCTCTCTGCCACTCCGACAGCCACCACTAGGAAATGCCCTCGGCTGAAGAATGATCGCAGCCGCTGTCTCTAAGCACGAAAAAGACGGACAGACGGGCAGACTCTACCCGTTCAGGATGGACAAGCTCCTCCGCCAGCAAATTCTTCAGCGTCGGTGGCAAATGGTTGAGCCACTGTTGCACCGCCCTAGTAGCTGGTCACTGGATGTGGCCCGTAACATTCTTGGTGCGAGGCATCGTAATGTTGAAGGAGAGAAGAAGGATGAAGAGAAGTTGAGGGAAAGAGACCAGTGAAGGAGGAAAACAAGAGGAGGAGATGAAAAGATTTGAAATGACTTCACCTCTTATTTATAGGAAAACCCATCACCCTGATTCCAGCCAAACAAGGCGGCAACCGGTTCAAAAACCGGTTGAACAAAAATCACTAATGCGCAGGAAGCCAGCCAGCTCGACCATTGCCTCCCTGAATAGCAACTGGCTGGGAGGCCATCGGCCCAGGTAGACCACACCCCACATCTGGTGTCAAACCGCCACCACCCATTTCACCTGACAACCTGATATCACTGCAAAAGTCATGAGATATGTCGCCACGCTGATCTCGTCCCAATGTCCTCCCTTTGGGAGGATCGTGTTGTTGAGGACAAACGAGACGAGGTGGGTGATCGAGTTCAGGTCCTGGGCATTGACGACCCGCTGGTCCGAGTCAGCTTCAGCAGCAACTACTACATTGATGTCGCGGATACTCCAAGGGAGGCTCGACAGGGAGGAGAAGATGTCTAGGCCGATGAAGCGAAGGCCCAGCACCTCGAACAGGAGCGCATCAGAGAATTCCACCGGCCCAGACTGAAGGCCCAGGACAAGTTGCGACTCCACCTTCGACAGGATGGAGTACATGTCGGCCACCAGACCGGGGATGGTCTCCACACGGTGGAAGTCCCTGACGAAGGAAGCAAGCCTTGCATGGTGAACAGCTGCTCCACCTCTGGCAGCTGGTCAAAATTAGCCTGCCTACCATATAGAACACTCCTCAGGGCAAGGCGATCGTCCACAGGGAGTGTCAACTCTTTGCCAGTGTCGGGGGGGAAACGTCGTCGGTTGCCACCTCTTCGGAGCTGGTCGCCATGCGGTACCACGGTAGTGCCATCCAAACCGACTTCGCATTCAATGCTGCGTCGTCGGGGATTTCTAGCAGCACCGACGAAGTCCTAAGGAGACGCCGTTGCCAGTCCACCATCATCTTGCGGCGCATCTGACGCTGCGAACTCTGGCGAGGGGCCTCTACTAATGCCTCGCCTTTCGCATCACCCACCGGCGGGCAAGAACCGGAGGCACCAGAATCTCTCTGTCGCTCCGACAGCCACCATCGGGAAATGCCCTCGGTTGAAGAATGAACGTAGCTGTTATTTGTAAGCACGAAAAAGACAGACAGACAGGCAGACTTAGCCTGTTCAGGACAGACAAGCTCCTCTGCCGGCAAATTCTTCAGCGTCGGTGGCAAAAGGTCGAGCCACTGTTGCACGGCCGCAATAGCCGGTCGCCGGACGTGGCCCGTAACATTCTTGGTGCGAGGCATTGTAACGTCGAAGGAGAGAAGAAGGATGAAGAAAAGTTGAGGGAAAGAGACTAGTGAAGGAGGAAAACAAGAGGAGGATATGAAAAAATTTGAAATGACTTCACCTCTTATTTATAGAAAAACCCATCACCCGGATTCCGGCCAAACAAGGCGGCAACCGGTTCAAAAACCGATTGAACAAAAATCACAAAAGCTAAAACGATTCCTGACAATTGTGAATGGTACGACTGTTGCTCGGGAATCGAGAAAGTTACACGGAAACCGAGAAAGATGGACGAAAATCGAAAAAGCTGCATGAAGCACGTGAAGCCTTTCATGTCACCACCCGGTTGCTGGCACCCACAAGGTGGCTACCGCGCAACCAGCCAGCAAGGAGGTAAAATCAAGAAAAGTACGACGTGACCATTCACTACATCGATGGCAGCTTTCGCAAAGCAAGCACGTGAAGCCTTTCAGGTCACCACCCAGTTGCCAGCACCCACAAGGTGGCCACCGTGCAACCAGCCAGCTAGGAGCTAAAATCAAGGAAAGTACGACGTGACTATTCACTGCATCGACGGCAGCTTTCGCAAAGCAAGCATGTGAAGCCTTTCACGTCACCACTTGATTGCCGGCACCCACAAGGGAGCTACCGTGTAACCAGCCAGCTAGAAGGTAAAATCAAGGAAAGTACGACGTGACCATTCACTGTGTCAATGGTAGCTTTCGCAAAGCAAGCACGTGAAGCCTTTCATGTCACCACGAGGTTGCCAGCACCTACAAGGTGGCTGCCGCGCAACCAGCCAGCACCCACAAGGTGGCTGCTGCGCAACCAGCTGGCAAGGACCTAAAATCAAGGAAAGTACAACACAATGCCAACACCAGCTTTCGGACATAGCACGCAAACACTTTCCACCTCATCACCCAGTTACCGGCACCTACAAGGTGGCTACCGTACAACCAACCGGCTAAGCCCAACACCCTTTATGGCATCTCTCGACTAGGTGACCGAGAGTGTAAGCTCGACTCTATTTTATAACCAGCGATGGATGATTCACAAAGTGTGAAATCTCGCATGGAGGGTCATTCAACCCTAGGACGTCGGTTTCCTTCCACCGAGGTCATACAACCTCACCTAGGGAGGGGCATTCTGTTGACCCCATGCTTAAATAGATGGATCGATGGGCTAGCTGGCCCGCCGCTGGCATACCGGTACAAAAATCCGGCAGCCGGCTCCCCAAAGCCCATACTTGAACAGATGGATAGGTGGGCTAGCTGGCCCACTGCCGACATACTGGTACAAAAATCTCGCAGCTGGCTCCCCAAATCCCCCAACTAAGCCAACATGCTCCCCTTGTGGGGTGGCCGGATAGAATTGGCCAGCATTTGCTTGTCACGTAGCGACTGCTGATTAACTACCCGAAAAGGTAAGGCAAATCAATTAGAAAGATAGGAGGAGATTTAATCACTTAAATCTTGCAATTAATCAATCACGTCGACTGTGTGATTGAACCGAGATATGCGCCGAGTTCCATCTTTGGATCCCCCCAAAGAAGGAAGGTAACCCCTTATAAAAAGAGTGCCTTCCCCTTCCATGGATGCATGCTTTCACCCCTTGGAGAAGACGCTGGTTGGAGGTTCTGAAGAAGGAGAGCTGCTCGGAGCCCCGACGCCCTCTCGCCACACTGGAGCGAGGACTTCCAATCACCGCCGGTGACTCCCTGCAGGTAAGCCCCTCCTTCCTCGTGGTTTTATGTATGATTTAATGACATTTTTCTCGAGCCTCGACCGTGCAAGACCTTTCCCATGCAAAGGAATGGTCAGAGGACATGCCCGGATGTCATTCCTTCAGATGCATTGTTTCACATATTGTTACACAATTTTACGTCATTCTTGTGGTTTTATCATTTCAATGGAGGAAGGACACTTCCCCATCCGGTTTTCCTTGTTTTCTACCCAAAAATAAGGTGGCAACTCTGTTCAACGAGCCATCCACCCCACATGGTGATGCGTTCCCAAAATCAACTTTCAATTCTCTGTACCTCGGTCCATCCGCCGGCTCTGCTGAAAGAGAGGGTACAGGGGCGTTGGGCTTCCAGGTGATAGTCGGATGAAAGAGAGGGTACAGGGGCATTGGGCTTAGCTGGCTGGTTGTGTGGCAGCCACCTTGTGGTAGTCGGCAGCTGGGTGATGAGGTGGAAAGTCCTTTCGCACTGTGTCCAAAAGTTGGTGTCGGCGTAGTGAATCGTCGCATCATACTTTCCTTGATTTTTGCTTCTAGTCGGCTGGTTGCATGGCAACCACCTTGTGGGTGTCGGCAGCATGGTAGTGACGTGACACACTTCACGTGCTTGCTTTGCAAAAGTTGTCATCGATTCAGTGAATGGTCACGTCGTACTTCCCTTGATTTTACCTCCTAGCCGGCTGGCTGCATGGCAGCCACCTTGTGGGTACCGGCAGCCAGGTGGTGACGTGAAAGGCTTCATGTGCTTCATGCAACTTTCTCGGTTTTCATCCATCTTTCTCGGTTTCCATGTAGCTTTCTCAGTTTCTGTGCCGCTTTCTCTTACCTTTCACAGTTGTTAGGAATCATTTCAGCTTTCTTGATTTTCGTTCAACCAGTTTTTGAACTGGTTGCCACCTTCTTTGCTAGAATCCAGGTGATGGGTTTTGCCTATAAATATGGAGGTGAAGCTGTTCAAAATTTTTCATCTCTTCCTCTTGTTTTCCTCCTTCGTTGGTCTCTTCCCTTCATCTTTCCTTCGTTCTTCCTTTCTCTTTCAACGTTCCGATGCCTCGCATAAAGAACGTCACGGGCCATGTTCGGTGGCTGGCTAATGGGGCCATGCAACAGTGGCTTGACCTTTTGCCACCAACCCTGAAGAATTTGCCGGCGGAGGAGTTTGTTTATCCCAACCGGGCTAAGTCTGCCCGTCTGTCCATTTTTTTCATGCTTACGGATAGCAGTTGTGATCACACTTCAGCCGAGGCCATTTCCTAGTGGTGGTTGTTGGAGTGGCTGGGAGATTCCGGCGCCTCTGGTTCTTGTCTGCCAGCAAGTGATGTGGAAGGCGAGGCGTCGGTAGAGGCCCCTCCCCAAAGCTCACGGCGTCGGACGTGCTGCAAGATGGTGGCGGAGAGGCAACGGTGTCTCCCCAGGACTTCGGTGGTGCCGCTGGAAATCCTCGATGATGCAGCCTCAGATGTGGAGTCGGTTCGGATGGCGCTGCCATGGTACCACACGGCAACCGGCCCCGAAGAGGCGGCAGCCGATGGCGTTTCCCCTCCTGACACCGACCAAGAGTTGACACTCCCCGTGGATGGTCACCTGGCCCTGAGGAGTGTTTTGTACGGCAAGCCAGCTAATTTTGACTGGTTGCCGGAGATGGAGCAACTGTTCGCCACACAGGGCCTGCTCCCCTTCGTCCGGGGTTTCCGTCGCGTGGAAACCGTCCCCGGTCTGGTGGCCGACATGTACTCCAACCTGTCGGAGGTGGAGTTGCAACTCGTTCTCGGCCTCCAGACCGGGTCGGTGGAGCTCTCCGACACGCTCCTGTTTGAGGTGCTGGGCCTCCACTTCATCGGCATGGACATCTTCTCCTCCCTGCCGAGCCTCCCTTGGAGTATCGGTGACATCAACGCGGTAGTTGCCGTGGAAGCCGACTCGGACCAGCGGGTTGTCAAGGCCCGAGACCTGAACCCAATTTCTCATCTCCTCTCCTTCATCCTCAACAACACCATCCTGCCAAAGGGAGGACATTGGGATGAGATTAGCGTGGCAACTTATCTTGCGACTTTCTTGATGATATCGAGTTGCTAGGTGAACTGGGTGGCAGCAGTTCAGTGCCAAACGCGGGGTGTGGTCTACTCGGGTTGGCGGCCTCCTAGCCAGTTGTTGTTCGGGGAGGCGATGGTCGAGCTAGCCGACTTCCTACGCATCTCAACCGACGGCCGGCAGAAGGTTCCACTCTAGACCTGACCCATCACGTTGGTCAATTTGGGTCGTTACGAGAGGCTCACTTCTAAGCAGGCCAGCTTGTCGTCTAGTGGGCCGTCGACTGAGTGTCGGTCCACTGCTTCTACTGCTGCTTCACCGGGTGTGGCTGTCGATCCATCTACCACGGAGTCGCTGCTCAGCGACTACTTGTGCACGGAAATGGAGCACCTCAACGCCTGGGACGACGTCTTGGTGCAAATAATGAGCTACGAGGACCGGTTGGTTGGCCTGTTAGAGCGGATGGAAGCTCGGGAGGCTACACGGGAGCGCCGGAGGTTCGAGCGTTGGAGGTTCGGGCCCTGGAGGGATAGCGATGAGGATTAACCTTGTGTACCTATCTGCCTCATGTCTATACTTTAAACAATAAATAATATCACTCTTGCTTAATGAAATTTTTTGTATAGACTATGTTCCCAAGAATTTGTGCATGTTTACGAGTAAGGTGCGAGGCCGTGATATGGAGGGGGCGTTTGTACCATGGCAAGAGTGCCGGGTGCCGGCATAAGCCGGGTCATTAAGGCGGTTGCCGGTTGATGGTACCGGGCAACCGGCTATTCCCTCTCCCCATCGGTCAATCTTACCTCTATGCGACGCGGTGTTTTAGCCAGATCGCGTGTAGCGGTGTCCAGCTCTCTGAGTTGGATATCACGTTAGCGCATCCCATTCTTTCTTTGGAATGTGCTTAGTTGCCTTCCCTCTGGGCACCTGCGTTTGGCGAGCGGCTACCGGCTGGTTTACCCGGCGACCCTCCATTCCCTGTGTAACATTTCGTCTGGGGCTGGTCTTTGCCGTTGTGTCCAGTTGTCCAAGATCGGTGATGCGTGGGGGGGTGTTGACCTCCATGCTTGAACATAAGAGCCGAGAAAGCAACCGGCTGGCCACCGGCAGGTCGGTTCAAGGAACTGGTCGCTGGCTTCCTCGCAACCCCCATTGGCGCAAAGGGGTGGGGGAAGCAGCCAGCTGGCCGTCGGCACCCCGCAACCCCCCATTGGCGCAAAGGGGTGCGAGAAGTAGCCAGCTCCCCGCAACCCCCTATTGGCACGAAATGGTGGGGGAAGTAGCCGGCCAGCCGCCAGTAGGCCGGTTCAAGGAACCGATCGCCAGCTCCCCCGAATCCCCATTGGCGCAAATGGGTGGGGGAAGTAGCTGGCTCCCCCGAACCCCCATTGACACAAAAGGGTGGGGGAAGTAGCCAGCTCCCCCAAACCCCCATTTACTCGATTCTCGTTTGTTTTACCGGAAGGGATGAAGTTATCCCTCCCGATGCCCTAGAAGGTTTTCCAGGATGAGGCCATAGGTAGCTAGGCTGACTGATGTGGTTTTCCGTTTTAGAGCCGGAGAGAGGATGGGATTGCCCAGGCTGTTTGGGGGTGCCTAACACCTTCCCCAACAGTTCTCTCATGTTACACGATTTTACGTCATTCCTGTAGTTTTATCGTTTCGATGGTGGAAGGATACTCCCCATCCGGTTTTCCTTGTTTTCTACCCAAAAATAAGGTGGCGACTCCGTTCAATGAGCCATTCACCCCACGTGGTGATACACTCACACAATCACCTTTCAATTCTCTATACCTCAGCCCATTTGCTGGCGAGGCCGGTGGAATCCCATGGGCTTCCGTGTGATAGCCGGATGAAAGAGAGGGTACAAATTTTTGGCGACTTCGCTAGGGAGACTCGCTGCGTTTTACCAATTAAGTGACTCAAACTCTCGCTCGTACAGCTCTTTTGTAGTCAGTCTTTTTTTGTTAGGATTTTAAACATACTTGTCACATTTGCTAAGCGAAGCCACTTTCAAATGCGTTGAACCATATCACCCTTCTTTGGTATCCCTACAGATCTTCATGGACCCCTGTAGGTTCTCCGGGCATCGTCTCCTCACGAACCTCTGCCCTTCAAGTTCCGGACCTTGCTAGCTACCCCTATCCTGACTCGCTCACAAGCAAGAGCCATGGCCATCGATTCCGGTGCGGCTTCCGAATCATCCCCTTCCATCACTTCGGCAACTTCTGTGCCGCTGTCCATCGTCTTCGGCCCGCCGCCACCTGTCGTCACCCAGACGAACTTCACCCGATCAATCGTCGTGCTTGTTGGAGCCACGGACCAACCAAGGGCACCAGACCTGTCTACGGTCATGGCATTCGACAATGCCATGGTGCATCCTGTGCCGCCTGCTTTTCTAGCCACTGAAACTGAAGGCAATAGGTCGGCTCCCGCACGGAGCACCAGCTTGTCCTACCAGCTGCCCTCAAACACCAAGGGCCTAGGAGGGGCCGAGGCCTTCCTACCGCCTCGACCGGGACACTTCAAGCAGACTCTCCTTGCTCACCAGTTGGCACGATACCAATAGCAAGGAATTGGTTTAGTAATCCCCCCCAGGCCAAACATCTACGTCCCAGAAAGGCCGTACGCTAAAGAATACGACATTATCACCACTCCTGTCGCTGGCCAACCCAGCCCACCGCCACTCCAGCCGGCAGCTGCCATTACTGCTGCCCTAGTGCCTGACCTACAAGGGCAACTACTGTAGAGGATAGCCGAACTAGAGGCGTCCTTCTGGAGCATGAAGTCCGGCCCACCGGAACCTTCCTATGCCTTCCAAAACCTGTGTTTCTATCCCGAAGCGATGCTCCCTCCCGATTTCAAGATGCCCAAACTAGTTAAATACAATGTGCATGGGGACTATGGTGCACACCTCTGGGCCTTCTGTGGAGACATGGCAGCATTGCAACACGAGTAGAAGCTCCTCATTCGACTGTTCCAAAAATCTCTCCAAGGACCTGTGCTTTCCTGGTACATGTCCTTAGACTTAACAAAAATCTACACCTGGGAACAGCTGGCGTACATGTTCCAGGAATAGTATGCGTATAACTTAGACCTGGCACCAAAATTAGAAGATCTCTGTTACCTTTGCCAACGTGAGAACGAGCCATTCAGTGGCTATGTCGGCAGGTGGCGGGCCTTGGTGTCCCAAATCCGGGACAAACCTGTAGAAGAAGACTCTCTGGACATAATTGTGCAAGGTGCTCAACCATCACTGGTAGCCCTTCTATGCATCCAGTCATACTCAACTTTCTCCTAGTTTATCAAAGCTGGTTGCCACCTAGAAGGATTCTTGAAGTTGAGGAGATTTTCAGCTCTTCCATTCAGAGCCAACCCTAGAGGAAACATACGTCCCCAACCACCGGCCACGGGTGACAACATGGGGAACAACCGCAGCCCCCGGAGGAATGACAACATCCGTCCATCTCCCGTGACCGTTGTGGCAGCAGCACCACCACCATACCAACCACACTAGGTGTATGCCCCGGCCCAGGAGTATCACCCACCGATGATCACCCCGGTTCAGCAGCCGGTCTACACCACCCGAGCGGCCCCGAACCAACAACCTTGGAGGCCCAAGGCTCCACACCCGGCAGCTATGCCCGATCCACTGGCCCACCGACAGTGGCAGGTAACGTCCTCGACAACTTCTCAGGAAAATTCTTCATTCGGGTGGTGCCTACGGTTGCCATGTCAAGAGAACCAGTTGCCGCGTCAAGGGAGTGGGCCGCCGAGACAACCATACGGGCTCAGCCCATGGTAATTCTCTACTCACTCGCTGCCCCAGTCAGGGCAATCATCCCAGCAGTACCTCCAATCCCTAAAGCCTCAGCCACCGGCTTTGCTCCCAACGCCGGCACTCTAGCTGGCATGGTCTCTCCAGTGGCTACAACGCTGGCACCACTCCAAGCACACCTAGCAAAGCAACAGTTCGCCAGGCCCTCCCCTCCGGCCGCACTCACTTCTGAACAACACAAAGGCAAAGGGATAGAACAGCCGTCCACATGTACGGCTATAACCAGGTCTGGCCAGGTATATTAGCCAAAGTCGCGCCCCGGAGGGATCTCCATCCCAGGAATAGCAGGAAAAACTTCAACCGGCAACCGGCTACCGCCTCGGCAGTACCGGCAGCCGCCTCCTTAGCACTGGCCACCCAGTCACAGCCACTCCCAGACCTGTCAATCCAGCTCCAAGGGATATAGGTAGACATCTCCCTATGGGATCTGCTCCGATCCTCTACCGAGCACCGGGAAACTCTCCTCAAAGCGCTACAGGTGGCCAAAGTGGACCAAGGTCTCGCTCCTGGGGCCATAGAAGGAATGGTGGCCATAGTAATGGTCCCCTCCTTCATCTACTTCTCAGATCTAGACCTCTCACCAGCCGGGACCAACCACAACCTGTCCTTGTACATTTGGGTACAATACAAGGACCTCTGCATCCCCATGGTAATGATCGATGACAGATCTGGGCTAAACCTGTGCCCACTACAAGTTCTGCACAAGCTAGGGATCAAAGAACGAGACTTGCTCCCCACCGACTGGGTGATGAGAGGATTCGACGGCACTCTTCACGAAGCCAAAGGTGAAGTCGTCCTCCCCCTCGTCATCAGACCAGCTGCCTTCAAGGTTCCTGTGCACATGGTAGACATTCCCCCGAGCTACAATCTTATCCTGGGTTGCCTGTTTCTCTACAAAACTCCATCCTACCTTCCACCCTTCATAGGATGCTTAAGTTCCTATGGAAAGGGGAGGTCATTGTCATACTAGCAGAAAACTACTACCACCCGGGACAATCTGTAGCTGCTGTAGCGCCTTTCGGGTTGCGGCAACCGACACCGGAACCGGCCGTCACCTCACCACCGGGTCTCCAGAACCCAACCGCCTTCGACTATCTGTCTAGGCACATGGAACCCTGGGAGGACAACCCGCAGCCAAGCCAAGAGCCAGAGGACGGTTTGTTGCAACTGTTCAGAGAATCCCCGGTATGCACTGAGGATCCAGCCCTTCACTGACCTCCCTCACCATCACCCGTTCTACAGGGAGGAACCTTGGAAACGGACGTTGCGTCCGACTGGTTTGTACAGGGAAAGGAGATGACAAGGTGCACTCCTTCCCCCTCTCCTTCAACCTAGCACCGCAACACCCACCTAATGACCTAGGTGGGGACACTCCATCCAGGCTTGCTGGTCATCAACGTCAAGAGGCAAGCTGGAACCCACTCCATCACACTGGAACCCGCTCCCTCAACAGAAGGGCTTGGCATCCCATGCACAAGTGCGCTGGCAGCTACGTCCTCAGCAGCCACTGACTTGGCAACCTGGCCAAGTCAACCGGGACTTGGAAATCATACCAAGTCTCTCGCTCAGCACAGCAGATAATCGATCCTTCGAGCACTGGCTAGATCAGCCGGAAACCATCAACCCTCAACAGGGGCACCACATCATGGAGTCAGAACAGGCAGCCTACTCAGTCTAGGTGACATCTTCCACAAGTAGAATACTGGCCAACATCACGGGGTAGAACTAGGGGCATTCTGCCCCTCCTCCGCCCCAATCACTCAAACAGGCGAATGTGACTAATCTACTGCATTTTCTTCCGAGACTCCATCCGATTTCCACCTCCTATCCACCAAGCAGCCGGTTCCTCCCACCGGGATAGAACTAGGGGCATTCTACCCCTCATCCTCCTTAAACGCTCGGCGGCTAGAACAACAGATGGAGTCTGACGGCATGACACCTCAAGTAGACGAGTACGGTAGGTCCACCGCCGTCTCCCCTGAAGCACTCCCGAGGTTCACCGCTACCTCAAACTGGCAACTGGTCCACTTACCTGGCACCCAACCGGAAGACCACGGGCACTGCTCTCGCCAGATCCATCATCCAACGCCCTTTCAGCCCATGGGTCAACAAGCCGCAGAAGACAACGACGATCCTTATCAAGAGTCTGAAGAAGAAGGCCCATGGGTCCAACCACCCGAATCTACCGGCATAACGTCTATTGATGAAATCGAGCTTATAAACCTTGGGGATGAACAACATCCAAAAGAAACAAAAATTAGTAAAGAGGTGCCCGAGCCCTATCGACAACAACTCCTCACACTCCTATGTGAATTCGTAGAGGTGTTTGCATGGGATTATGAAGACATGCCCAGTTTGGATGAATGGGTTGCAATCCACCGACTACCCCTCAAACTGGAAGCCTGACCTGTGAAGCTAAAAGCTCGACGAATGAGACAGGAATGGGCCCAAAAGCTGAAGGAAGAAGTCCACAAGCAGTTGAACGTCCGATTCCTCCAGCCTGTCTTCTACCCAAAATGGGTGGCAAACATGGTACCCGTCCCAAAGAAAGATGGGCGAGTACGCATGTGTGTCGATTATCGAGACCTCAACAAGGCTAGCCCCAAGGACGACTTCCCACTACCACACATAGATGTCTTGGTAGATGACGCCGCCAAGTACGGGGTATATTCCTTCATGGATGGATTCTCCGGATACAATCAAATCCTCATGGCAGAAGAAGACAAGGAGAAGATCGCATTCACAACCCCTTGGGGCATCTTCTATTACAGGGTGATGCCATTCAGGCTCAAAAATGCAGGTGCTGCTTACCAAAGAGCCATGACCACCCTCTTCCACGACATGATGCACAAAGAAGTCGAAGTCTACGTCGACGACATGGTAGTGAAGGCGCGCACTCATCAATAGCATCTCAAGCACTTGAGAAGATTGTCTGAGCACCTAAGGAAGTACAAGCTCAGATTGAACCCGTCAAAATCAACATTCGGGTCCACCACCAGGAAGCTCCTCGGCTTCGTCATCAGTAAACAAGGAATCGATGTACATCCCGATAAGGCAAAAGCAATCTTAGACATGCCTCCCCCACAAACAGAACAACAAATCTAGAGCTTGCTGGGAAGGCTACAATACATCGTGCATTTCATCTCGCACCTCACGCCGATCTGCGAGCCCTTCTTCAAGTTGTTGAAGAAAAACGGCAGCTTCACGTGGACAACAGAATGCCAAGTCGCCTTCGACCACATCAAGCATCAGCTATCCCGAACACCGATTCTTGTACCACCTCACCCCGGACGACCACTTTTCCTGTAGATGTTGGTAACAGCTTCCTCCATGGGCACAGTATTGGGCTAGCATGACATCACCGGCAGAATCGAGCAAGCCATATACTACCTCAGTAAAAAGTCTACCGAGGTAGAAGAACAGTATGAGCTGATTGAGAAGTACTGCGTCTCGCTGGTCTCGACGGTGAAAAAGCTGCGACACTACCTGGTGGTCTACCCAGTTTTGTTGCTCAGCTGCCTAGATTCCCTGCGCTACCTCTTCGACCAACCGGCCTTGGTAGGTAGATGCATGAAATGGCAAATGCTCCTCGCAGAATTCGACATCTGGTACGTATCCCAGAAATCCATGAAGGCCCAAGCGATGGCCGACCAACTGGCCCACCAGCCCTTGCCAGATTACCAACCGTTGGAGGATTCATTCCCTGATGAGCCCATCTTCACCATCAATGAGCCGAATCCAAACCAATTGGATTTGGACAGGCCAGTTTCTGACCAACCAGAACCCCATATCTTATATTTTGATGGAGCAGTCAACACTAAAGGCCACGGGGTAGGGGTCGTCCTAGTGGATCCCCAAGGAAGGATGTTGCCCGTAGCCAAGCGACTTCTCTTCACATGCTCACACAACGAGGTGGAGTATGAAGCTTGCGTCATGGGACTGCAACTCGCACTGGAACTTCGGGTCACCCACCTGCACGTATTCGGCGATGCCATGCTGGTAATCTCTCAAACCCTCAACAGGTGGAAAACCCAAGACCCCAAGCTCCAGCCATACCAGGAACTCATACTGCAATTAGCAAGCAACTTCCGATTCGTCCATTTCCAACATGTCGGCCGCAAGCATAACCCGTACGCGGACACTCTGGCCGTCCTAGCGTCATGGGTAGAGGTTAAGGAGGGTCGGAGCATAGCCATAGAAGTCACAACACTTCACCAACCGGCCTACAGTGAAAACATGTACCACCTCACAGAAGTACCTGAGCAGGCAGACGTTAGACCCTCAACTCTACATCCGGCTAACTGCCCCAGCAACCAGTAAATTGCCGACCAATGTAGAGAACCGGCCCCAGTCAACGAACCGAACAATGCAGACTCTAGGTCCCCAGACAGTAGACTCAAAGACTCGCAGCAAGAAAACTGCCCCTGGTATTCAGACATACAAACCTTCTTAGAGACTTGAGAGTTCCCATCAGAGGCTACCACCCAAGACAGATGTACGTTGTCAAGACTGGCAGCCGGCTACGTCTTTAGCGGGGGACAGCTCTACAAGAGATCTCACAACCAAACTCTCCTCCGGTGCATAACCTCGCCTGGAGCACGTACGATTATGCAGGAAATCCATGAAGGTGTTTGTGGATCCCACATGAATGGGATCCTCCTGGCGAAAAAGATCATGCTCCAAGGCTACTACTGGAGCACAATGGAGGCAGACTGCACCACATATGTTCGTTGCTGTCACCAATGCCAGGTACATGGGAACCTCATCCATGCGCTCCCCAAGGAATTATACAACATGGCTTCCCCTTGGCCATTCTCCATGTGGGCCTTGGATGTAGTAGGCGAGATTAAGCAGACGGCCACCAACGGACCCGATATATACTGGTGGCCATCGATTACTTCACCAGGTGGGTGGAGGCAGTATCCTACAAGACAGTCACGACGACCGCCACCCAGAAGTTCTTGCGTAACAACATCATCACCCGGTATGGCGTACCCTTCGAGGTGGTGACCGACAATGACACTAACTTTACAGCCAAGCAGGTCACGAGCTATCTCGAGTAGTGCCATATCCGCCACCTAAGGGCTTCCCCCTACAAGCCATAGATGAATGGAGTGGTCAAAGCACCTAACAAGACATTGGTCTGAATTCTCAAGAAGATGGTCCGAACACACAAAGATTGGCACGACCACCTCTCATACGCACTCTGGGCCTACCAGACATCCCTGCGGACCGCCACCAGAGCAACACCATACTCGCTAGTATACGGGTCCGAAGCAGTGTTGCTAGTAGAGGTAGAACTCCCATCCCTTCGCATCCTCAAAGAAGCAGCAGACTCTGATGACCAGTGGTCAGAATCGCGCCTCCTGTAGCTCAACCTCCTAAACGAGAGAAGGTTGAGAGCCTTGGACCATGCCCAAACTTATCAGCGAAAGATGGCAAGGGCTTACAATAAGAAGGTTCGTCCCCGACTCCTTACGTTTGGTGATCTAGTCCTTCGCTCAATCTTCCCAACAGGTTCAATGGGAAAATTCTCCCCAAACTGGCGTGGCCCATACGTCATCACCAAAACCCTCAACAAAGGGGCTGCTTACCTTTTTGATGAAGCCACCCAACAAGAGTTCAGCCCAGTCAATCTATCGCAGTTGAAGAAGTTCTACCCATAAGATGAACTCAACAGGGAATCAACCCAGCTGTCGCCCTCAGACAAGTCGGCTGCCGACTACTCAGACCGACAACCCGCCAGCGGACCGAGAGGCCAACTCCCCATGGCTGAACGTAACGAGCACGTCATGTACCCAACCAGGGCTCATCACAGCCACCGCCTTTAGACAAGCCGGCGACCGACGTTTCCATCCGAGTCTCCACCAGTTGACTGAGAGGTCAGGTCTAGACAGGTACGCTCCTTTCCTCGTTGAATTCCCTCTTATGACTCACATGTCAAATGACACACGCACGATGCGCGCATGATAAGCAGGTCCAACTCTTTAGTCACCTTGCCTCGTCCATATTGGAAAGGAAGAGGGTCAGCAAAACTAGCCAAAACGGCACTCCACATGTTCGTGTATGTTCCAGGTCACAACCCATTGGAACAGGCCCACGTCCCCCTCAGTGTTAGAACCACAAAACAACTAGCTCACCACTCACCAGAAGAAACACCAGGAAGCCAGAAAATGACCCAGCCGTCAGCCATAGCCTGTTGCCCAATACTCACACACTCCACCGCCCAACCAGCCTACCACCGGCTGCCACCTCTGACATACCCAGCAACCACGTCTACAGCCAATGGTGAGAATAGTTTGCAGCAGTAGGTGGTACATCCGACTCAAGAAGTGCTATCCGGACCTCTGGGACGAACTACCGACCCCAGGAGTGACACCAACTACATCTACATTTCTACATCAAGAATCTGAGCACCCATCTTGTTCAACTTCGATGGCACAAAGATGGAACAGGGTGAGTAATCTAGGTTCGTCCTTATCCCCATGGTCTTTGCTGATTCTAAGTGGTTACGAGATACCGATGGGAGATCACTCCTCCCCTCGAATGAATATCCAACCTCCCATTTTTACCTAGCTCGAGTGCCACCCGACAATGAGGGAGATCACAACCTTTGGCTCCCTCTAGGTAAGGTATTCCCCCTTGGACCCGGCCACGACAACGTGAGGTTATTTTGCTTGCCAACAGCACGTGGGGAGGGCTAGTAACATTCTTTTATTCAATTTTCTTATCTTCTATTTTGTAATAGAAAAGAACAAAAAAAAAAGAGAAGAAGAAAAGTCAGTGGCTAGAATCCTTCTTTAATAGAAAAGAAGAGAAAAAAAGAAAAAGAGAAAAAGATAAAGAAAAAGAAAAGGAAAAGTTACTTGTTGCTGGGTCCTGAAAGCATATGGACTCCTGTGTAAGGGAATGATAGATCTTTGGATTCTGCCGTCTATTGGTAGTCCAATACCCAGCTTTGTCGCGATTGACCAAGTATCCTTTCTTTTAGGGTTTGGCAACCCATCAAAGTCCACCAATATAACCAGGTGCCAGAACCCATTTTCCGACACCCACTTCTCCTTTCTTTTCTCTTGTCCTAGGGCTTGACATCCCAGCTAAGTCGTCAACATTGGGCTTGGCATCCCGCTAAAAGTCGCTTCCACCCCCGGGTTCTAATGCCCACGTTTCCAGAACCCGCATGAATCTATCTATCATCTTTACAACCCCAGAGCGAACTTGTGAGGAAGAATCAGCATCACTATGGGCAGAAGGACAGCTCTCGGATCTCTCCTCTTGACCCATCTTTGTTGCCTGAGGGTCACTTCCACTAGACAAGGGAAGCACATTTCCAAAGTCACATGCGTGAATGTCCAGCGGTTGTCTTTTGACGTGAGGTGAGACACCTTTCATTCCCCTGCAGGTCCAGATAGCACGATTGGGTCGGAATAGCTACCTTGCGTAGACCCCACCTCAAACAACCACCTAGAAGCCCCCATGCGTTGCCGAACTCAGACAACTTGGCGCCACGACAAGGATCAGCACCAGACGAAACGTTACGCAGGAGAAAGAAGAGCCATCGGTAATCCAGTAAGAAAAACCGGTTGCCGGCTCCCCAAAAACCATACTTAGACGTGTGGATCGGGCGGCTAGCCGGCCCACTGCCGGCAATCTGATAAGAAAACCCAGTTTCTGGCTCCCCGAAAACCATACTTAGACGTGTGAATCGGGTGGCTAGCCAGCCTGCCGCCGGCAATCCGGTAAGAAAACCCGGTTGCCGGCTCCCCAAAAACCATACTTAGACGTGTGGATCGGGCGGCTAGTCAGCCCACCGCTGGCAATCCGGTAAGAAAACCAGGTTGCCGGCTCCCCAAAAACCATACTTAGACTTGTGGATCGGGTGGCTAGCCGGCCCGCCACCAGCAATCCGGTAAGAAAACTCGGTTGCTAGTTCCGCGAAAACCATACTTAGACCTGTGGATCGGGTGGCTAGCCGGCCCGCTGCCGGCAATCTTGTAAGAAAACCCGGTTGCTGGTTCCCCGAACAC
>JAMKPZ010000907.1:0-49279 GCA_024699675.1 Amphibolis antarctica | reverse complement strand
CAAGTGATTTGTAATTGGTTGTATAAGTGATTAAATTGTTATTTCAAGTCATTGAGTTGGTTGTATAAGTTCGTTGAAATATGACCGTAGAATGTCACGTGAAATTTTAAGTACACACGTGATGAGAGAAGCGGTCTTTTATGGTAAACGGTCGGATGATTGAATTAAATGACCGGCGTTTTAATTATAATATTCGAAGGGCTATAGTTTACATGTCACATGAAATTTTAAGTTCACACGTGATGAGAGAAGCAGCGTTTTATTGTAAACGGTCGGATGGTTGAATTAAAAAACCGGCGTTTTAATTATAATATTCGAAGGGCTATAGTTTACATGTCACGTGAAATTTTAAGTTCACATGTGATGAGAGAAGCGGCATTTTATTGTAAACGGTCGGACGGTTGAATTAAAATACCAGTGTTTTAATTATAATATTCGAAGGGCTATAGTTTACATGTCACGTGAAATTTTAAGTTCACATGTGATGAGAGAAGCAGCATTTTATTGTAAATGACCAGACAGTTGAATTAAAAGACCAGCGTTTTAATTATAATATTTGAAGGGCTATAGTTTACATGTCACGTGAAATTTTAAGTTCACACGTGATGAGAGAAGCGACGTTTTATTGTAAATGGCCGGACGGTTGAATTAAAAGATCGGCATTTTAACAATTACACGTGAAATTAAATAGAACGACACATGGAAAATAATCGATTGAAAAGCAAGTGTTTTAAAATATTTAATGAAAATAACTTTTTAGTAATAGGTTAAAATCGAATTATCTTTAAAAATATTCACCCTAATATTTAAGTTAAGAAATATCCACAAACACCTTTCAAATTTAATCACCGTATTCTTAATTAATGAAAAATTAATTATACATACGTCAATGAATTGTTTAAGTTAAAGGAGAGAGTGTTTTTAAATTTCAACTGCTGCATGAGAGAGTGTGTTTTTAAATTTCAGCTACTGTATGAGAGTGTGTGTTTTTAAATTTCACCTACCGAGACTGTTTTTAAATTTCAGCTGCTGTGGGAGAAAGAGTGTTTTTAAATTTCACGTGCACGAGAGACTGTTTTTAAGTTTTTCAATTTCAACAGGATCGACAGACACCTACAGAAGTGACTTCTTATATATAATTTGGTAATTTAAATTTATCAATAAATAATATATGATTGTGAATTAGAATTACACTTTTAACTATTTTTTAATATTGATAGATTATATTAATATTATATTAATTTTTAATAATAATAAAAAATTAAAAATTAAAAAGAACTGTACCTGATCCATCGAGTAAAAAGTCAAGCTTCATCGCCGACTTGGTCTATTGACATGTCTAAAACAGTGATAGGAATACTACTAAAAGTTTCTAAATAATTGAAACAATGTCAACCAAGACACGAAGGAAAGAGTGGGTGGACTACAATTTTAGAATCTTTACGCTTTTAATTTTATTTGATGGTAATGAATCAGTGAATGCTTATAAAAGTCTGTTATATATATTGAATTAGATAGAAATAAAATTAAATTAAATTTAATAAAGAAATATTTATGTATCTCGTAAAATTGAATATAATTTAAAATTTTAATGTTTATATATAAATATAATTGATAGAATTAAATTTATTTTTTATTTTAAAAAATAGTAAAAAATTAATATATTTTAAAATTTAATAATTAACTTTTTAAAAGATGTAAAAGTTATAGGATATTCATGGAAAGAAATTCTGTTCAATTCACAAGAGGTGATTGGAATTGAATTTCAAACCTTTCTTTTAAATGTATTTCGTAAAAAAATTAAATTTTATTAAAAAAAATTTATACAAATATTTAAATTATGTAAAATTAAATTCTCTTTAATTTAAATTCTTACAATTCTGTCCAAAGTCATGTACCAATTTTTGTGACGAAAAATGCGTCGTTGAATTGCTCCCAACATTCGTGGACACGGCCTTTCTGCATTTCTTAATCGTTGTCATTTTCGACCATCGGTATTGAAAACACCAAAAGTCCAAACGAAACCACGACTTAAAGTTATCAATGAATTGTGCTGACACAAAAATCGTATCATGATACGACACCACGACTACGATATTTTTCATTGAAAGTGAAACGTGAAAAGTATAGCAACGGTTTCCGTAAGTTTCTTTAATATTAAGAACGCTGATGAAATAGGAAATTAAGAACGCCGAAAGTCAGACAAAACCATGCCCACAATATTTTTCATTGAAAATATGAAAGAAAATGGCCTGGCGTTTCCACGGCGGCATTGTTATTTGACTGAAATTATTATATTGTTACGTTCATATATGATTCGTTGACTTTATTTGTTTTTAACTTTATTTATTATAAAATTAATTTTATATAAATTTATATATATCATTATTATTATAAAAATTTTAATATATAAATTTTTATACTATTACTTATTATATAATTCAATTCCATTTATTTCACTATTTTCGATTACAATTTTATTTAACTTTTACAATTAGCTAAAACCGAAAATAAGAGAAACCACTCTTACGAAGGAATTAAAGTCAAATCACGATTTTTATGTTATAATTGAAGTACTACATTCTCATGCCACTTCATTACCGATGGCAATACAAACAGGGAAAATTATAATTACAGGCGTCTACCGCTCGTAAGTGTGCAGGCATCTCTCACGTTTGAGATGGAATCTTTCCATTTTAGTTTTAATTTTTTATAAATTTTTATATATCATTTTTATCACGTAAATTTTACATTAGATTTGTATACAAGAAAAAAGTTTTTCTAGAAAATAGGAAATTTTTTTCTAAATGTTCCGTGCATTTGAAAAATAAAAAAATATTTTTTTTCATTTACAGTAAATATTTATATCTATGTAAAAAAACATTTCAGACCCTAAACTCTTCACAAAAAAAATCACTGATCCCTCCACTCTCTCTCTCTTCCATGTACATTCTATATCCAATCTCACAACTTTCATTAATCTAACTTTTATACATTTTTAATGAATTCACTAATCTATTTATTTTTGGAACAAGTCGTTGATTACCATTATTTGTTAAATAAATACATTATTGTTAAATAAGTACATCATGAATTTATAATTATTCATTTTTCAATATGTACGTGCTTAGTACACTTTTTATTAATTAAGTTATTATTTTTATTGAAAATTTCAATTAAAATATATGTAAATGTTTTTCTCTCAAACAAATTATAATTGAAGTATTTTATACAAATGTGTTGGTACATTTAAAATGTATAACATTATACAGTTGATTTATTATATAATATTTGATTATTTTTATATTATTAAATAAGTTTAAGATGTTTGATAAAAATTTTCTTTATTTTCTATTAATTGCATAAACATTAGATGAAATATTTTCTTTAACAAGCACAAATGTCAAAAAAAAAAAATTTAGAAAATTATTTTCGATATTTGCTTGAAAAATTGTTTTCTAGATTTTTCAAAAAATTATTTTCTAAATGCACAAATAAACTCTTAATGCATAAAATTCTATCACATTAATTGTCATGCAGCTCAATTTCATTTATTTCAAAACTCTCAACCTCAATTTTGTGAAACCCTAAAACTGGAGATTTTTCCAAACACATCCAATAGTCTATAGGATTTACTTTTTTTTGTAAGTTTCATTCATGAATTTTCGGAAGGCATCTTTCAAAAGTCATATGCTAGCATACTAGATCATATGCCTCATTTGAGGCCAACTTTAGTCAACTCCTAAAATTATTCTTAATATCATTATTAATATACAAATCTAATATATAATTTTTTATCATCTTAATTATTATACAACTTTAACTTTGTTTACGAAATATGTTCCAACTTTAGCTTTATTTAACTTTCAAAGTTAATAAGAATTGACTCTAAGGGGGGAGAGAGGGTCTGTCACCTAAAGATTTTGGAAAAGGAAAATTTATTGAAATTTTTTAAATTTTCATATATTTATACATCCTAAAAACCTAACCTTATTCATCTTATCCAACCTCTTTTAATTATCATTAAACTTGTGGTTACATGTAAAATGTGAAATTATGTTTAAAATGTTAAAATATAAAATATTTATAAATTTATTTAAATTAATTTTTCAAACACAAATAATTTTAAGTTTTTTTTATTTTTCTTTTTTCTTGTCAATTTCTTAAATTTTCATTTTTTTTTTTTTTTTAATATACACAAATGATTCCAAAATAACACCATTACATTAAAACTTACTAAAAGATTTGATTGCTTTTGTACAGTCTGCACGAAAGAAGTAACAATGTTCAACAACAATTAAATATTTTGAAAATGAGGCGGTATATCTATAGCTAAATGATAGATAGCATGATTAACCTTATTTAATTTTTTAAATAATTAAGAAAGAAAGATTTGAGTTAAAACATAGAATACAAATATTATTAAATTTGAAAAAGTAACTTTCCCAGTGAGGTGACTCAAAATAAGTGTGGGTAGGATTTAAGAGTTTCAGAACTTTATAAGAATGTAATTTGAGAAATAATTACAGTTTTAGCAAAGAGTTAATTGTGACAAAATAATTACAAAAAGTAGTTGAGATAAATCTCATATTATGTCTATATATTAGAATGACAAACTTAAAAAAGAACTCTTGATATTATAAGCTTATTTGAGTTAGTTTACAAAAAAATACGGTACCAAAATACTTTAGTAAAAAAGTTAAATAAATAAAAACAACTTTAAATCCAAACAAACCTTATGACACTCAGGAGAGTTTGTATTTTTAAAAAGTACGAGAAATAGTAAAAATTGGTAAAAAAATTTAATTTCTTATTTCTTATTTTTTCATAATTTTTCGTATTTTTTAAATATACGAAAACATTTTTGTAGATACATATTCGATCATAAGTTATTTATTTGAAGTTTAACTTAATAGATAAAAAGATTAGCGACAAAGAATAAAAAACAATCAAACAGACGTAACAACTTTGACAACGAATAACGTTAGCAATCCGATTAAAATTGGAATTTGACACGTAAAAAACTGTCAATATTAAAAATTATCCTAACAAATAAATAAATAAATAATAATAACATAACCGGTTAAAAAAGAGATACTCGTGATTTTTATTAGAATTCAACTTGCCAAAATTGCGATTATTTTTGTCAAAGTATTATATATAGTTAATTAAAACTAAATTAACCAGATCAATCAAGAATAATTATACTTACAATTTTTATCAAAATTCAAACCATCGTTATCAAGAAAGCCGCCACGTGAGAAGTACTTGAATGTTTTTATAACTTTTCACGAGATAATACTAAGATAATAAAAGGATTATTCATGGGTTAATACTTTTATTTTTTTCATTTTTTCCTAGTATTTTTCAATAATATTTATTTAAAAATGTTAATATTTTATATTAAAAAATTATACTACTTATATCGTAAATTCTATACTCTTTAAAGTAACATCAACTTTATCTCATTTACTTTCCTTGTTTTGAACAAACATACCTTAAATTGACGATCTAAATGTCTAATAATTATAAAACGTTTTTTTAAAGTTTTAAGCTTTCAAATTCAAATATTTATTTCAAGAAAATAGCAATCGGACTAATGCCATCACAAGAGATGTCGTTATCTTCTGCTACCTCACCACACAATTGAAATGGTGAATAGTGAAAATAAATAGAGTTAAATTATATAATAAATTTATAAATAAAAAATTTATATAAAAATAATAATATATAAAATTTCATATAAAATGTAAAATAAGAAATAAACGAAACCTTTGACTGTAGGGCACCTTCCCAGCTTCCTTCCGAAGAAAGAGAACGAGGACTGGTGCGAACTCCTCTCCTCTCCTCTTGGCTCCTCTTCACACCCGCACATGTATATATATATATCATGATCGGGACGAAGGAAGAACCATCCACAAAAATTCCATTCTCGGGGGAGTCGGGGGAGGACGATTCCAACCAACGATTTGGGGTTGATCGGGTTCCGATCCAACGTTACTCACGCCATGCAGAAGAGAGACGAGGAAGAGACAGTCGAATTGGGTCGCCAGAGATGCACTGGAGCCGATCCGACGGCCTTTAGTGGCCCCATCGGCAGCGATAGGAACTCCTTCAGCGGCCCTTTGAGTGGTCCTCTGGTCAACAAGAAGCCATCCAAGAAGAGTGCGCGTTTCAACATACCGGAGCCGTCCGCCAAGCCCCAGGATGAGTTGGACTACGTGGAGATCACCCTCGACGTCCGGGACGACTCTGTTGCGCTGCACAGCGTCAAACCAGCCACAGGGGCTGATGCGGCGAACGAGAACCCAGAGATGTCGCTCTTGGCAAGAACGCTGGAGAATAAGTCGTCGTTTGAGTCCACGGCTTTCAGTAGCGCTTCAGCTCGCTTCCGGCAGGTGTCCCACGAACTGAAACGCTTGGCCTCCGTTAACCGGCGGCCTTCCGTTCGAATCGACCGGTCCAAGTCTGCGGCCGCGCACGCTCTGAAAGGTCTTAAGTTTATCGCCAAGACGGATGGCTCGAAAGGATGGCCGGGAGTCGAGAAGAAGTTCAACGAGCTCGCCGTGGATGGCAAGCTTCCCAAGAATCTCTTCGGCCAATGCATAGGTACGTACGAGTTATTTTAATTAGTTCAACAGCACTGCCACACCAAAAAGCATGCATGCGTCCAATTCAATCGACGACTTCTGTTTTGACTTGCAACCGATCGTGATCCAAATACAGGGATGAAAGACTCCAAGGAGTTCGCCGGAGAACTGTTCGACGCACTGGCCAGGCGGAGATTCATCACTTCCAACTCCGTCACATTGGAGGAGCTCAGGGAGTTCTGGCACCAAATAACCGACCAGAGCTTCGACTCCCGGCTCCAGACGTTCTTCGACATGGTCGACAAGAACGCCGACGGTCGCATCGGCGAGGAGGAGGTCCGAGAGATCATCGCGCTCAGCGCGTCGGCCAACAAGCTGTCGAAGATCCAAGAGCAGGCGGAGGAGTACGCCGCGCTCATCATGGAAGAGCTGGACCCCAACAAAGTCGGCTACATAGAAGTATGCGCCCAAAAATCGACCACAACTTACTCCCAATTATAAAAACCCCGTGGCAGACATTAATTGACGGACACCATTTCGACTTGATGTGCGCAGATATATAATCTGGAGACGCTGCTGTTGCAAGGAGGAAGGCACGAATCGTTGCGGACGGGGAAGAGCAAGAACCTGAGCCAGTTGCTGAGCCAGAAGCTGAGACCGACGCCAGAACCAAACCCGGTGAAGAGGTGGTACAAGTCCACCAGGTACTTCCTGGAGGACAACTGGAAGCGGGTGTGGGTGCTGGTCGTGTGGGCACTCATCTGCTGCGGCCTCTTCGCCTGGAAATTTATCCAGTACAAGAACCGTGCAGTGTATCATGTCATGGGCTACTGTGTCTGCGTCGCCAAGGGCGGTGCAGAGATGACCAAGTTCAACATGGCCATCATATTGCTCCCCGTCTGCCGCAACACCATCACCTGGCTCAGGAACAAGACCAGGCTTGGTCTCGCCCTTCCCTTCGACGACAACCTTAATTTTCATAAGGTACACGCGTAAAAGCTTTTTATAATAATAATTTTTAAAATTCAGATTTATTCATGTAGCCCAACTCACACACATGCAAAATTTCTACGAATACTTTTTGTCGTACTTTTGACCGATCGATAATTCAAACGCCACACTAAAGTTTTTACTTTTCAAGAGCACAGTATCTAAGAGCATGCAGCTGGTGATGTCACAGGTGATCGCGGCGGGGGTAGCAGTCGGCGTGGGCCTCCACGCCATCTCGCATCTCGCGTGTGACTTCCCTCGTCTGCTCCACGCGAGCGACGAGGAGTACGAGCCGATGAAGCAATTCTTCGGCGACAAGAGGCCGCCCGACTACTGGTGGTTTGTGAGGGGAACAGAGGGATGGACGGGGCTGGTCATGGTGGCGCTGATGGCCATCGCATTCGTCCTCGCCATCCCCTGGTTCCGTCGGGGTAGGCTCAACCTCCCCAAACCCCTCAATAGGTTTACGGGTTTCAACGCCTTCTGGTACTCCCACCACCTCTTCGTCATCCTGTACGCGCTCCTCCTCGTCCACGGCCAGGAACTGTACCTGACCCACGACTGGTACAAGAAGAGCACCTGGATGTACCTGGCGGTGCCGGTTCTGCTGTATGCAGCGGAGAGATTGGTCAGGTTCTTAAGGTCGAGCGTCGGGCAGGTCAAGATTCTGAAGGTGGCTGTTTATCCAGGCAATGTCTTGGCACTGCATGTCACGAAGCCCCGGAATTTCAAGTACAAGAGTGGGCAGTATGTTTTCGTCAACTGTGCCGCCGTGTCTCCTTTCGAATGGTGATTGTTCCTCAGATTCTGCTGTAGTATCATTTTTGTTTCTAATTAAGCGTACATATTATATTATGTGGTTTCAATTCATTAATCTGGCGGGTTTGTGTTCTTCGTCCACAGGCATCCCTACTCGATCACTTCAGCACCAGGGGACGATTATGTTAGCGTTCACATTCGTACGCTTGGTGACTGGACCAGGCAGCTCAGGAAGGTCTTCTCAGAGGTATTACCAAATCCTCACGGTCATTAATCGACTCGTTCCTATGGAAATTCAACATTAACTTGTTGTCGTTGCCGGATGGTTCTGCTGAGTTTTTTTAGGAAAATTATTACTTTTAGATAATTTTATCGTGTTAATAAGGTATGAATTTGAGACCATAAGTTTTAATAAGAGATCTTTAACAACTAATACTTCACCAAGCACACCAAAACACCCGCTGTGATTTCAAACAAACCCTAAGATTACACTGCATGTTTCGAAGTTTATTTTCGTAAGGTTGAACTTGTGAACGGGAAGAAGATAAAAAATGTTGTGACGATCTGGTGTAATACAAAGTAAAACATGTCGCCGACTAACGTTTGAACGGGTGATGCAGGTGTGCCAGCCGGCTACCGCTGGCAAAAGTGGGCTATTGAGAGCTGAGGTGAATAGAGGAGGAGACGGATCCAACCCAAAGTAAAGAGCGTTTTCTTTTTTAACCCTTCCATCGCTTTGTTATAATACCACCATTTTTTTTGAAAAAAAAAGCGTATTTGGTGTTGGGTTTGTACAGCATCCCCAAGGTGTGCATAGATGGACCGTACGGTGCTCCGGCACAAGACTACATGAAGTACGACGTGGTTCTCCTGGTGGGTCTCGGCATTGGGGCCACGCCTTTCATCAGCATCGTCAAGGACATCGTAAACAACATGAGGAAGGCGGAGGAAGAGGGCGAGCTCGGGGACGTCGAGTACGGCCAGGGCAACGACAAAAGCCGCTCCCCGTCGTCGTCTTCTTTCAAGACCCAGAAGGCTTACTTCTACTGGGTGACCAGGGAGCAAGGTTCGTTCGAGTGGTTCAGGGGAGTGATGAACGAGGTGGCCGAGGTCGACAAGCGGAACGTCATCGAACTCCACAACTACTGCACCAGCGTGTACGAGGAAGGCGACGCCAGGTCCGCCCTCATCGCCATGCTCCAGGACCTCAACCACGCCAAGCACGGCGTCGACGTTGTCTCCGGTTCCCGTGTGAAGTCTCACTTCGCCAAGCCCAACTGGCGCAACGTCTACAAGCGCATGGCTCTCAACCACCAAGACCAACGAATCGGTACGACCCTAGCTACAAATTGATTGTTCTTTCACAAATTTCCAAACCCTTCAATATGATATGATATTTGTAATATTTGTGTGACAGGCGTGTTCTATTGCGGCGCCGCAGCATTGACCAACGAGCTTAGACAATTGGCACTGGATTTCTCAAGGAAGACAACCACCAAGTTCGATTTCCACAAGGAAAATTTCTAGATGTCATCTTCTTGCCCCTCGACCAGTTCTCCCAATAAGCGCGTAAATGCACATTATATGGTCTCACCATAATACGATAGTAGTAATATGCTGTGTCCCTTGATTGCTTATGGGTTGTTCCCAGGGTGTACGATTGCTGTTTATGTACGATAGTAATAATGCTGTATCCACTGATTGATTATGGACTGTTTCTTTCATTATTCCTTTTGAAGACTATTAAGAGTAGATTAAATAAAACTTCAATAGTGAAACCACAATTAATTGGGGAAGCGGAAGACGAAGGAGTACGATATGAATGGTATCACCAAAATCAGCAAAGTATCAGTCATAATTACTGAAGCTAGTGGCGGTGGTAGTGTTGTTGGTCCCAATTCACAAACACTAGATAAAAAGGGGAAGGGACGACCAATTCAAAACAGAGTTTACGCACTTATCAGAAGGTGAGAGGTGGAAGAGAAAGACGTAGTAGTTGATATGAATGGTACAAGTCCTTTTATTTACACTTTTTACATTAATTGGTAGATTCAACTCAGAAGCAACTCATTTATTTGCATCCATCAAATTTGTTTGCAAGTATAGAATGGATAGTGTGGAGTTAGAGTATGTTTTGGTTGCAAGGCGTGTAGATCTTATTCAATTAAAATAAGTGATAGAGCCTTACAGATTTGGTAGTCTTGGGATCGGAATGAGGGACTTTAATTTGATGTTGTCCTCAATATGAATTTGAGGTCATCAGGAGAGAGATACATAGGAGAAACAAATGTAGTGACTGATAGGGTAAAGTCTTTTTATTTATTCCTTTTACATTAATAAATTCAGGAGCAACTCATTCATTTGCATTTACTAAATTTGTTTACAAGTACAAAATGGATAGTGTTGAGTTAAAGAGATGTTGGTCAGTGAATTTGTTTACAACTCATTCATTATAATTTTATGAGAAATTTGTTTTTTTTTGGTTACTACAAGGATGTATGTAAAGGTGAAATTTAAATTGATGCAAGTGTTGATTGAAAGGAGGAGGAAGAGATGAGTTGAAAACAATTTGTCAGGTGTTTTCTTCGATATCAATTTTCTTAACTCAAGTAACCTTTAGTAATTCAAGAATATATATATAATAGGGAAGGACAAAAGTATGTGCAAAATTTGTTAGATCCATCTTTACCTAAACAAACATATAACTGCAAAAAAATTTACCGCATGAGTTGTGTTCTTTCCATTTTTGTTGGTTGTTGAGAAGTGAATGAGTAATACAAGATGAGAGGAATATCAATGTCAAAGAAAAAGTTGCAATATCTATAGTTACCATTGGTCAAAACCAAAGATATAAAGTGTCAATAGAGTGGTTTGCAAGATCTGGTTGAACAACTAACACGTATTTTAATGAAATATTAAATGATATATTTCGAGTAGAATGTATTTGACTAGTACAACCTTTTAAATTCAAAATGATCTAAATGTGTATCCATATTTCAAGGTAATTTTGTATTTTTTGTGTTAATTCTTGTATGTATAGTATTATTTAATTTGTCATTATTTATGCATTTCCATGGTTAATTAATGATGATAATATTGTATTCATGCAATTGATGGTACACATGTGAAGGCCACTATTTATGGAGAAGAAAGTGCAAGATACTGGAACAAAAAAGAAGAATTGTGTTAGCAACTTGCAACGTTGTTATAGAGATCACTTATGTTCTTAGTGAGTGGGAAGACCCAATTGTAGATGCATGTTTGAATCTTATAAAATGTAACATAGCAACGTAATCCCCTTCAAGTTCCAAGTGGTATAGCAGTAGATAATTTTATATAAATTCCATAATTTTAAATTGTAGATAATTAACATACATTCTACACATATTTTAATTTGTAAGTAAATTTTATTTAATAGATGTAGGCTTTCGAAATTGTCCAAAATTTATTTGTCCATACAAAGAAGTGCGATATCATTTATAAGATTATGACCACAATTGACTATCAAGTAATGTTATTGAGAATTTTAACTATAAATATTCATAATATGACAGTAATTAGACAAACATTTGACATTATAAAACATCATTTTGAAATACTACATGAATACATGTCATTTTCTTTTCATATATAAATCAAGGCTAACATTCCATTTGGTTTCAAATTTTTTCAATCGTTAAAATTACTCTTAATGTCATTATTACTGTATAAATTTTAATATATAAATTTTTATCATCTAAATTACTATATGATTCTAACTTTATTTACAAAATTAACTCTAATTTCAGTTTTATGTAACTCTTGAAATTGAAAAAACTTATCTCTAAATTTTGTTGTTGAACAGCTAGGGCATGAGTCTTGGTATTAAAATTTAAATATGAGATTTCTAATTGTAATTATGTCTATCTGGTAATATCATGGTTACTGGTTGTGATAGAAACTTCTCCCTTCCTTCCTTATTTTCAATCATTTGTTTAAATTATTTAAGTTATTCTATAAAATAAATAAAACTCTAGTACATGTGTGCACGTCACATTGGTGCGAAGGGCACATCGTGAAATAAGGAGGGGGAAAAGAGGGGAGAGTGTGCTCGACTAAAGGGCCGCCCTATTTTTAGGTGAAGCCCTAGTTGGAGGAGGAGAGGCTCTGTCTAGCCATGGGTGAGGAAGGAGCTAAGGAACTAAGGTGAGTTTCAATTTCTTTTTGAAGAATCAAATGGAAGGATGGAAAGGGACCCTAATGTGGGAAAGTTGTAGTGTAGTGGAAGAGTGGAAAGATGCCTGGTGGATGAGTGGAAGAGCTGTATTTTAGGTTGGGACGAGAGTTGCCGTAGCGTAGAAAGATGGATCAGATGAGGAAATCCTTTTTCCTTACTGACTTTGGTTGTGACTACAGATTTCTGGTTTTGTTTCCTTTTCTTGTCTTAGCCTTTGTGCATGTAGAGAGTGGCATGGGAGGAAGAGGATCTACAACCGAATAAAGGCTAGTTGTGTGGATTGAAGCTCTATTTTCTCCATTGCAGATACCCGCGTCATTAGCGGGTAGTGTTGAGGTCAACGTTGGTCGAAAGGCCTTCAATCCAACCAACAGGGAGATGGGAGATCAAGCCAGATGGGAGGGGTGTAGAAATACATTTCTAAAAGTCATTGGACAATTGAGAAGATGATCTTTCCATAATATAGTGGTTTACTATATCTTTACATGATGTAAGTTTATGTATTCCAATATTTTCTTGCACTTGTAACAAGCTCTCAAGTTTACAAGTGTTCTTCTTACACTATTTAGGTGAAATGTTTAAATTAGAGCAACTTATAGGAAATTTTTTCTAATATCATATAAAAATGTACTCCTAAAAGTCTTTTAAATAATTGAAAGGAAGGTTCTTTCATAGTATAACTTGTTAAAGGCTCTTTGTGTCCCAGTCTATTGGGCTTAAGTAATACAAGTTTATCCTCTAGTTGTTTTATTTTTTTTAATGCTTTGACTAAGTTAAATGCCATTAATTTTGTATTTACTTGTAACGTTCATGACATTTTGTTCCCAAATGTCTTAGGTTGTTGTAACAACTTTGAATATTAAATACAAGGACTTATGAGACAAACTCATTGTGTTGGGAACCACTCCCATTTTTCATTTCTTGCTTCTGCTACTTCTCTCTTTGAGTGTCCGTTCGTCTGCTGCGGCTAAGGTTTTCCGCACTTAGCCACCTTCTATCCTAAAGATCATCATATGTGTTGGATTGTTGCTTGATTAGTGCTTGTTCGCCATTTTGGTATTAGAGCCTCACTTTGATATGTCAACAAGCTTGGGGATCAAGTATCTTGGTAATAGCTTGCATCAGCTAAACTCAACCCTCACTCATCCACCGCTCATTATGTTGAATATTGGAAGCCTTGTTCCGATCAAACTTGATAAAACTAAATTTCTTGTTCGGAGATCTTTATTTGAACTTATCCTAAGGAGTAATTGTTTGATTTCTCACATTAATAGTACTCCCACACCAAATCTCGATTTTGCAAAGTGGTTTGAGAGGGATTAAGCCCTCCTTTCTTGGATAAATGCTACCTTAACCTTAGGTACTTTATTTTATGTCATTGGGGTTCAAATTGCACATCAAGCTTGGGAAAACCTAGCGTGCAGGTTTGACTCATCTTCTCCTGCTCATACCATGATTTTACGAAGGAGATTGATGAATATCAAGAAGAGGGTTCTGATCTGGATGCATCTAGATTGATTTGTGGAGGAACACAAGGAGATCATGAATGCATGGATGACGAACGATGACGTGGAGGACGTGCATGGCCGAATGCTGGCATGACGACGTGAAGAACTTGCTTGGCTAAACGTGGGCATGATGACATGGAGAGTGTGCATGACCAAACATAGGTATGACATCGCCGTCGTTATTTCGATGACGGGGTGACGTTACGAATCATTAGTATCAAAGCCTTTTTGTTTCTTGGTGCATGGTGGGAATGAGGACAACGAGAATAGTAGTGGGAGAATCGTTCATCCAACTCGAGTCATTCTAGTGATCGTCAAAAGCTAGTGGCAAGATGTCAACAATTGAAGAAGGGTCTCAAGCTAATCTGAAAGGGATGACCGTGGGTTCGCTTAGTGCCTTTATGGAGGAGATGCAAGTGATGATGGAGAGGATGTTCGCTCAACTTGAAGCCTTGGAGAAGTGGGAGGAGGTGCCCATGTTAGGCCGCATATAGATAAACCACATCAAGAGGTAACAGTGGCGTTGCTGCCACCACCAGCCATTCAAGTCGAAGCTTGGATGGAGATCCCAGAGTTCCTGGGAGTGGTTGATGTAGAATGGCTTGATTCTTGGACCACACGGTTAGAAACCTTATTTTCACTCTATCTGTACGGTGACAACGAGAAGATTGCCCATGCTTGGTTGTAGCTGACCGAACATGCCCTTGCTTGGTGGAATGGGTATGTTGCCTCACATGATGTTACCCGGTTGTCATGAGAAGGGTTTAAGAAGTTGTGTGAGGAGTTTTACCCTATTGGGTACATAGAGAAAAGGTGGAAGTGGTGGTATGCCCTTCGACAGCAACAAGGGTAGTCCATTTAGGACTATACTTTCGATTTCGACACTTGGTGGTGCAATTCGGAGTTGCGTTGGAAGGTGAAGATGTAACAAAAAAGATTTTAACTAGTCTACACCTTTCTATTTAGAAGGAGCTTGCACTCTTCCCTATGCATGGCATAACAATAATGGCAACACATGCAATTGCTATTGAGGAGAAGAATAGTATTTCCAAGACGAATGAAAGGAAGGAAAAACAAGGGCAAGTAACTTCTTCATCTAAAACATCAAGTGTGAGTGAAGATGGAGGATATACTATTTTTCAACATTCCTATATTGTGACCTTGTGAAGCATGCAACAAATTTCATTCAGTCCTTTATGGCAGAGTCATCGGCAAAACAGGATTGGTACAAGGGACCCCCAGCTTAGCATAACAAGAAGGACTAGAGGCATTCTACGGACCACGTGAAGGTGGTTACCCATATGTTGCACATGATGTTTTTGTGTCTTCTTGTTACAAATGTTAACATTGTTTTGGCTTGATCTGTAACTTGTATAACTTATTTGTTGATGCATGTGCTATTGTAATGTTGTGTAACAGTAAAAAGAAAAATGAACATAATGTTGCTGTAACCAGTTAAGCTTTTTTGTATTGTGAAACTTTTACACTCCAATATAAATTGTCACCTCCGTGTGCCCTAAGGTGCAATAGTTTGCATTTCTTTCACCTGTGTCTCTTCCTTGCGGTTAGGGCTCTTCGCGTCACCTACATGAGAGAGAGAGATGCATGATGCACTTCGATTGAACACTTCTATTTGGTATGAGAGTGATCGATGGAGGGTCGAGAGGATGAAGAGAATGAAGGGGGAAATGGATGAAAAGTTGCTACAGGAGAAGAAGATCCATACCCGTACCCCGTGTCCATCAACCTTAACACCTTCATCATCGTTAAGTTGAAAAGATCGAACTACCTATTGTGGGAAAGCCAGACCATCACCCTCATTTAGTTGCAAGGGCTCATCTATTTTGTGCAAGGTAAGATCTGCAACCCTTCAGATCATGAATCACGAAAGGGAAAAGATCTAATGACTACTTTTGACTCAAAAAATCGAAGAGTGGAAAGTTGGATGAAGACAGATGGGCTCATTAAGGCTTCATCATCGTTAAGTTGAAAAGATCGAACTACCTATTGTGGGAAAGCCAGACCATCGCCCTCATTTAGTTGCAAGGGCTCATCTATTTTGTGCAAGGTAAGATCTGCAACCCTTTAGATCATGAATCACGAAAGGGAAAAGATCTAATGACTACTTTTGACTCAAAAAATCGAAGAGTGGAAAGTTGGATGAAGACAGATGGGCTCATTAAGGCCTGGATCTTCGATAGTCTCTCTGAAGAAGTTCTTGGTATGGTCGTTAGACAAAACACCTTGTTTGATATATGACAAACTTTGAAGAATACTTTTGCTAAAGTTTTCATTGAAAAAAAAAACTCTCCTTAGCAGTGTTCAAAATATTAAAAGAGAGAGTTTTAAAACGCTAGATGACTATGTCTTTGAGTTTAAAAGGATTTGCAATGAGCTGATATTGCTCAATAAGCCTATGGATGAACAAACTATGGTCTTTTGATTAGTCAATGGTTTGGGGCTTGCGTATGACTCTCTCACTACCAGTGCCCTAAAACCCTCCTTGCCCATTCTTGATTCTCTAGTTGACATGGTTGGAACTAATGAAATGAGACACAAAATAGGGGAAGGAAAGGGGTTTGAAATGGCCTACCAAGTTGATAAAGTCGAATACAGAAACAAAGGTTGGTGCTAGCAGAGGAGGAAAGAAGCATGGGGGAAGAAATGAGTACACTCCAAGAGGTGAGAGTGGAGGTGGAAGAGGTAAAGGACAGTCAAACAATGAAAGTGGGAATCCAATGCCTTAGTCCAGTTAAGAAGATCGATGAAAGAAGGTATGCCAAATCTGTGGAAAAAACAAGCATATCGCTTTAGAGTGTTGGCACCATTATGGCCACACCTACCAACTGGATAACACACTATAAGCTCTTGCCACACTCAATATTAACAAAGATACCGTTGATTGGTATGTTAACTCTTGTACTAGCAACCATGTGAGAGGAAGTATCATTTTCAATAGATGAAATGTAGAAAATAGAGAATATATTATTGTGGCTAATGGTTCGATTTTACGCATCATTGGTTTTGATGACACTGCTGTTAATTCAGGAACAAATAATAAATTAACCTTAAGAAATGTTTTATATGCCCCAGGTATTACAAAAAATCTAATTTTAGTTGCTAGATTAACAGATGATTTAGATTGCAATGTTATCTTTAGTCGTGCTAACTTTAAAGTATTTGATTGGAGAAATAGGAAATTGATTGCTGCTGAATGTAGGAAAAGAAGTACCTATTGCATTAGGAATGTTGATGGTGGACATTTTGAAAGGAACACTAGCTTTACTAATAGTTCTAGTTTTTGTCATTTTGACAATGTATTCTACGTTAAGAAACTCTATAATGATGATGCATTATCTTGGCATTTAAGATTAGGGCATTGTGATTGGATTAGTCTGTATGCTCTTAAGAACTTGGGTTTGATTTCTGTTAGAACTTGGAACCATGATAATGCTTGTGATGAATGCCAATTTGGTAAGAGTAAAAAATTTCCTTTTGATACTTCTACTGCTAATGCCTATGAAGTCTTTGAGAAAATTCATTCAGATGTGTGGGGGCCTGCCCCCATTATTTCTAGAAATGGTTAGAAATTTTACGTAATATTCATTGATGATAAAAGTAAATTTGTTTGGTACTACCCATTAAAAGAAAAGCTGGATGTTTATGAAGCAGATGTGCATTTTCAAGCTTATGTTAATACTCGGTTTGGTAAAATGATTAAGATTTTTCAATGTGATGGAGGGGGAGAGTTTCAGTCTCAACCATTCAAAGATTTTTGGGGAAAACATGGTACTATGATGTAGGTTTCATGTCCTCATACTCCTAAACAAAACAGACTGAAATTGTTTAAATCCAAAAAGGGACTAAGCCTAATGTGTGGAGTAGATTTGTTTAAATCCTTTTGGAATGATTGTTTTAGTACCGTGATTCATCTCATAAATAGGCTACCCACAAAAATGACTAAAGAGGATGGGGGAACCACTCCATACTATGATGTGTTTAAGAAGCACCCCAGGTATGATACTCTAAAAGCCTTTAGTTGTAGATGCTTCCCTATGTTAAACCATATAAAAAGGATAATCTCTCTAGAAAATCTGAATCATGTGTCTTCATTGAGTATGATATCAAGTATAAAGACTTTAAGTGCCTTCATCCATAAACAAATAAAAAATAAATAAATAGGCATGTGGTTTTTGATGAGCAAGTTTTTCCTTTTGCCACAAAAGAAAATACTCTCATGCTTGACAGTTTGTGTAATCATGGATGGAGTAATGAACAAGATAAAAATGAAAATTGTGTACCTCTATGCATTGCTTCATCTCCTTGTATGTCTCAGGATAATCATGAAAGAGATGAAATTCAGTAAGGAAATGTTGGTCATGAAGAAACTCATGATAATCATGTCACAGGGGTCGATGTTGGCATTGAAAAGTCTCCTTGTCATGAAGAAGTTGGCAACGATGGAGAAGTTGACAACACGCTTGAGAGGACTGTTGACTCTCCTTGTTTGTCTGTGTAGGTTGCTATTCCAATCAAGCTACAAACGGATGATGAAGGTGGAAGTAGTCCAAAAATCAAAAGAAATCTTGAGTAGGAGGAGTCTCATCAATGGAAGATGTGATAGAGATTGCTCAGACCTTGAGGGAGGTGAGACTTTGAAGAGCTAGGTGTTAACTTTTCATACTTGAGGGTACGCAATTGATATCGTGGTTATTCTAGGCCAAATGTTCGGCCCCTCCCGATTCAGGTTGGGAGTACAAGTGTTGTATTCCCATATGCCAGCTAGGGCACCTTAGAAGTATGGGCCGGTTGCCGATTTATCACTACTAGAATCTGTGCATCCTAGGCGAAAGTCTCACTTTGTTTTTCACCTCACTTGTAGCAACTAGGATAGGGCCCCGCCACCTGCAAGCACTCCCTAGGTGTGAACGCGTTGGCGTTTGGTCATGTTTCTTTAAGTTATTCACAATATCGTCGACCTTATTCATGGCATTACCTCTTGTATAAGGGACACTCTGTTGAATCTCTCCTCGTGTGATGAACATATTACCTGTTTAGTGGCGCTGGTCAGCTGACAATTCCGTCACCTGGACGGAACTTTCGCCAACACTTGATGTTTGTTGACGAAAGTCCCGTTTTGTTAATGGTACTTCTGTTTTCATTTAAGCCACTTGTAGAGTAAATCCTGTAATGTTACGACTAGTCATAGAGGAAAGTTTATAGCATTATAGCTAGCTATAGAGTAAAACTCGTAACGTTATGTGTTGCATTTTAATTGGAAATGATAGTTGAGGCTAAGTCCTAGAGACAGCTAGCTGTCTACCAAAGGATGTGGCAGAGGGGCGGAATTTCGACCTAGATGGTGGCTGCCTAACCCCTATTGGTCGCCTTGGATGCACCTTCCAGAGGCATAAGTCCAATCTTGTTGCTACTTCTGATGTACCTTTCAGAAGTGTTACAGCTGAGACATTAAGTTCGAGAATGGACTGTTCATCCAACGACAGGTTGGCAAACTTTCACCCTAGACGGTCGATTTCTGCTAGCTGCCCTTGTTGCGCCTTCTAGGGGTGTGAGACCAGTCCCCGTAACTGACCGCACAAGTGAAGGTCTCTGGCCTTCCACAACAGAAATGGTGGAATTCTGAGCAAAATAGCGAAATTTCGATCCCTTCCGTCGGTGGCTTCTAAAGCGTTTGAGACTCATTGTAACAATCCAATGAGCGTTGGTCTTTCGCGACTAGGGTTGGCTAAGTTGGTGGAATTTTAGCCTAGAGTGCCGACATCTCTTCACAATTCTAGGAGTGTGGTGAGCCCAACCGTCACCCAATCAATGTAACGTGCACCACGTTTGGCCTTCCTACGCCCAATGGTCAAATTTCGTGAAATGTTGTGACCTTGACCTATAAATAGACTCTCCCTTACCACTAGTGGGGGGTTCGACTCGAGATCCATGGTTGTCTTTCTAGCTACTTGATCGATGCGTCAACCACCTACTAGCATACTACATCTAGAGAACTTGACCAGTCTCACAAGTTTTTTGGTTGGCACTTCATTTGACCAATGAAGTTCTTGGTTGCTGAAGGCCCGTTGTTTGTCCATTTGACTGAAGCTCTTAGGTGAGGCTCCAATTACAAGACACCACACGACAACACCTCCCTTGCAGGTAAGCCTTTTATCAACTCTTGGATCTCCTCCCTCGTAGGGTGTGCGACCATGCACACCCAGAGGAGGATAGTTTTAGTTAGTTGCTTCTATTGTTTTCTCTCACACGGGATTGCCACCTATGACTTGGACTAGGTGGGGGTGGATTGTTTTAGGGCTATCCTTAGCCTTTTTTTCGCCCTCCTCCTTGTTCGTCGATTTCTCCGAGATAAGGAAGGGTTTTTGATCAGTGTTCACCTTGACCTGACCTGACAGTAAGTCGGTCCAAGCAGGATGCCACCTCCCCTCTGAGGATTTATCATTTACCACTTCATGTTTGGTGTTTTTGTTTATTTCACATATTTATTAATTCCGCCCTTTTATATTTATGCTTATATATGTCGCGAGGATCGTGGTGGTTGTACATTTTATACACCATAGTCTTAGATTGTTTTTCCCTTGTGCACCATGCGAGATGAAGGATAGAACTCGAGTCTTGGTACCTCAATTTTCACCTTGTTGATCGGATGACGAACTGGGTGCTAGCCTTGAGCTCGACACCGTCAATAGCTCCTCACCTCTACCTCGCACCCCTTGTCCGACTTCACGACCTGCCTCGTGCAGATGATTGTTTCTTTAATTTTCTTTCACACAAGTGCTTGACACTTACACATCATGGCCAACGGCAAGTGCCACGAGACCTGACTCGTTTTTGAGTTCTCGTGCGGTCCCTTTGGTCGAAGATATTCGGTCTCGGAAGTTTCCTCCGGAATCCCTTGGTGTTAATTCCTAGAGGTGTATTAGTCTCATTTGCATCTTTCTTATTCACTTAGCATAATACCCCAGAGCCACTACAAGTCACAGCGTTTCCAATGTTTTTTTGGTCGATTTTGCCTATTTTCGACCTCTCCATGGTCGGAACACTGAAGACGAATCCAAGTTTTGTTCCTAGTCATCCTTATTTTCATGAGCCATTGAAAGATCAGATTTCATCGAGGCTAGCTGGGGGTGCCTAATACCTTTCCCACCAATACCCAAAGCTCTTTATCTAGTCTTTTGGACAGCAAACCTCTTATTATACTCCTTTTTCACTCTTTTAATCGAGATTTTCAATCTTTATTGTGAGTGGTTTATTTTTCCTTCACAGGTTTCCTTGTTTCTTCTTAAAATAAGATGACGACTCCATTTATTTTCATTTTCTCGTCATTTTATTCGGAACCTTTTTTCTACTCTCGTTTGTCCCGAGGATGGCATGGCCATCTATTGAGGGATTTGACTGAGGGATAGCAATAGAAGATTGGCGACTCCACTGATGAATGTCGCTAAGACTTGTGACTCTAATTCTCTTCCTTTAACGACTTTAGCTAGGACATTCTTTGCATTTAATTTGCTTTTCTGCATCAAATGCATCTTATTTGGATTGGCTTACCCTACTTCCTCCATTGCAGCTTGCAGCTCGTGTCTTGCAGTTCCAGGCAGCACGCTGGCTCCCATCCTCACTTGCACATGGTCGAAAGCGATGACAGTCAACAACACCTCATCTCCCATTATCTCATCGATCACGGCACCATTGGTTTCCGTCCTACTTTTTGTGGCTTTTGGCCTGCCACCATAGGTTCTCACACATCTCTGCCTCCTAAATCAGGTTGTCGTGCCGTTAGGGATGCCCAACTGGATATCCACTCAGGATCCTACTGCACCGAGCACCCACCTCGTATCGACCTCGCAACCCTTAGTTATTGGGCATGAGCGATCCGAGCGGGATCTAGTTGCTCTACAGTTGGTTAACAATCCTACTTCAGACAATCAAGTTGAGGATGTAGTGGGAGTGATCTCTGTATCCAACCTAGAATTCAACAGAACAATCCAAACTTAGCAATCGGTCACTTTCCAACTTCCAGGGATAGGTTACTTCGGTACACAACAATTCTCATTTGGTGTAATGGGTCCCTAAGGGGAATACGATGTTGTCACATGTCCCTAGGCGGGCCACCTTCCCCCCAGGGGCTTTCATTAGTAATGCCCCAATTTTTTGCAACATCCGGCACCACCTAAGGTCTATACTTCTACCCATGTGGGAGAGTTGCAGTAAAGGGTGGCGAAAGTGGAAACATTCATTCGCAACTTGAGAACCGACCAGTCAAAGCAATCTTGCTCTGTCTAGAGACTCTACGCCTTTTCGAAGGCTATGCTCCCTCCAGACTTCAAGATGCCTGAGCTAGTCAAGTATAATAGGCAAGGAGATTCGTCAACTCACCTTCTAGCCTACTATGGAGACATGGCCCCCTTGCAGTATGAAAATAAGCTTCTCATCCATCTTTTTTAGAAGTTGTTAGCCAAGCCAGCCTTAACCTAGTACATGTCGCTAGATCTTTTTAAAATCCATACTTGGGATCAACTAACCTCAATATTTTAGGAACAATACACATATAACTTGGATTTGGGCCCCAAGTTGGAGGACCTCAGGAGTCTTTGGCAGTGGGACGTGTCTTTTAGTTGTTATATCGGCTGAGTCTTAGCGTGTCAAATTTGGGACAAACCTTTTGAAGAAGAATCAATAGAATTGATAATCCAGAGTGCCTAACAGCACGTGCGATGCTACTGTTGATGCACACTTTTAATACCTTCACCCAACTCATCAAGGCTGGAAGTTGTTTTGGTTCAAATTTGAGGTTTAGAAGATTCACGGCCCTTTCATTTGAAGGTCCTTCAGGTGGATCAGCCACCTCTAAACCCTCCAATGCTAGGAGTGGGGTAAATAGTTGAAATTAGAAGACGGAGTTTAACAAGGCTTCAGTGGCAGTGGTGGCAGCCCCACCCCCCCTTCAACCTCAGTAGGTCTATGCGCCTGTCTTGATATACTAGGCTTCGACAATCCAACCTGTACAACAGCTAGTATATCCGCCTCAGCCAACCCAGACGCAACAAGCCTGGAGGTCGAGAGCACAACCTCCACATGTAGCGGCTCAGTTGCCCCTTCCACACCAACAAACATTGCCTGCCCAGTGGCAAAATCGAGGGCAAGGTCAGAATCAAAATCGACAGTGACAGCCTGCGTCGCAGTAGCAACAACAACATCAACAACCCAGGCTAGCATGACCAGTTGTTACCTTCTCTTGGGAAAATCCCTCAATGGATGGTGGACATTGTCCTTGGGCAAATGAGAGTAGAAAACGGGTTCCGAGGTAGGGCAGGAGTAGTTAGCTCGCCCTAACAATTGTTTGGTGCATGATTTGATGAAAAAGAAGTGTATTTTCTGGTTCCATAGAGAGATATTTTGCTTAGCCACCAATGGGTCAATTAAGATAAAGACTAGTACCTATTCTTGTACTCTATGGCAGACAATAAGACCTCAGAGGTCATTGTCCACAGAAGATTGGATGAGGTTGATTAAATTTGACCAGTTTAAGTTATCCTCATTCGGGTGGCATAAGGGTAGTTTGCAAAGAGACCATACCAAGGAGAAGATTTTGAATGATTTGAAATATCAGTTGAAACACTTACAAAGTAAGGTTGAGAGGGAATTTGTAACTCTCTCTAATGCAGTGGCACAAGCCATTCAATTTGCTTCAGAGGAGGGTCAGGTAATCATTTAAGCTACATTACTTTCAAGTCTGTTTTAGGTTTCCATTTTATTTTTTTTATATTTTGTATGCATGTGTTTATATGTTTCCCTCCTTTTTTTTATATAGTGTGAGCCAACTTCCCATGAAAGGAAAGAAGAAGAAGAAAAGAAGGAAGGACAAGAGGAAGGAGCTACTGTCAGTCCTCTAGCCTCAAGTCCAATGCAAGGGGATCTGGATTTAGGGCTGATAGAGACTTTTGCCGAGCTGCAACCAAGCATTGGTGGAGAAGAAAATAGAGCATTGGTGATCTATTCTCCACCAATAGAACCACATTCAACTATTGTAAAGGCATCAGCTCCATCCCCCCTCGCATATGCAGAATAGGCTTAGCAGCTTGGCACAAATCCAATGATTTTTAGAGATGCTGGAGCTAGGGATAAATTTCAGATGATTAGGGATTATGATATTCTTTTCAGCAGACCGGTGGACTTTGATTTCATGGATGAAATCAAGGATTTACTAGAATTTCAGAGGCTGCTAAGAGTCATCCCTAGGTCAGGTAACAATTTCAAGGCTGAAAATTTAGTTCCTGCATTTTATAGTAATCTGCATGAGGAGAATGGAGTGCTTGTCTCTAATGTGACTGATGTGAGAATCTATTTGACACCTAAATATATATATGAGAGCCTATGATTAAAATATGAGGGTGTAGAGATTTTAGAATCGTTTACAATGGTAGATTGGTCAAAGCAGGATAAGAACTGTATAGCCATAAACGCTCAAATTAATTTGTTTAATAGGCTCAACCAAATGAATGGGAAGTCTCATATGATTGCATTAATCTTGATCAGAACTGTATATCAAAGATTTAGACATGATGTAGAATTGTCTGTCTTTGTAAAAATTACAACATATGCAGTACTTAATAAAATTCAGGTAAACTTCATAGGTAAATAATCTCTTTTAGCATAATTAGAATAATTATAATCTTCATAACTAGTTCCTGGAACAATCCCAAAATCACCCCTATATGAGCTATATGAGTTCATTATGTAATTCAGAATTTAAATACAAAACTCTACTCTGGAATAGCAATAAGACTATGAAATAGAATTTAACAGCAGTAATGCACATAAATCATATTGCAGCCCTAGCTAACACCAAAATAGCAAAAAGTAACACCAATTGCAAGAAATTAAGTAATCCCCAGCAACGACGCTAAAAACTTGTTTACCTCGTCACTGACACTTGTAATTCTTTTCCTATATAAATTGTGTATGCGAAATAATTTTAATTCATCGCAAGTGCACGAGTTCAGATGTAATTAGTGTACAAGTATGAGTTTGTCCATAGAGATTAGTTTTTGCTTGGTGTTTAGTTGAATTGGTGACTTCAATTAAGTGAAATAATTAATTAAATATCTTATAAGCAATGTCACGATTGTCTTGTTCCAATTAACCGTTAGGATGATCTTTAAATATCGATTGTGTTACACTTTTTAGAGGATTTTACTTTTAAATATTTAATTCTTTTAAGCTTTCACATTATATATTTCAGTTTGCATAAAATTTAACGTTCTGCACAGAAGAAGCACTTAACCCTCGATGTAGCTTGTGGGTAAACGTCTCTACCCTCGAACTTACACGTGGGTAGTGCAATAATTGTGAGTTTCAGATGTAAAAACAGCACGATTCAAATTGGCTGAAACTTTTAAGAGTTGAATGATTATATTTTTGATCTTTTTATATATTTCAAAACACAATACAATACAATGCAAGAAACACAGTACATTACAAACAACTTGTAAGAGTAAGAATGCAATATTTAACATTACAGCAGATATAAAAACATATTCTAATTACTGTAACTAAGTTGATAAAATGTGTGATTGTAGATTTGAGTATAGTTGTAGAAATGTAAAGTAAAATTAAGAAAATAAAAATGGAAAGAACACCTAATGCTTCATTGTAATTCCTCCCTTCGAAACTTGCTTAGGCTGGGAACTTCTCTTTGTTTTTACTTTCGGTCCACCAGGTCGTCAATCTGGTAGGCCTTCCTTTCGACCTTGTAGTGAGATTTTGGGGCGTCAATTCGTAATTGCACCAAGGAACATAGGAGGAAGCAGCTAGCATCGAGAGTCTCTCGTTCAAGGATACGCTCAGGTTGAGAAAAGAACAGCAAATACACTACGCAAATGGTTGGAGAAGAAGAGGTTTTCAATCTCCTCTCGGAAGAGATGAGTGGGTGGAGGATGGAAGATGGAGAAGATGGAAAATGCTCTGTAAATGGTGGATGAAGGAAGAAGAGAGGGGGGGGGGGCTTAGTTTCAAGGCTACGGGACTGTTTTATAGATGAGAGGATTGACAGTTCACAAGCTGGTAGTTAACAAGGGCATGGTGCACGTCCGGACATGTGAGATCAGCTCATACAATCCACTACTTCAGCCTATTCGTCCACGTTCTTCATGGTGGAGCTGCAGTTGAATTAATATTTAATTCTGCTCTGTTACGTAATTCCTGCAGTTACTTTTCGAATTTCTCTGCAAATACTTAAGAAATACCTTCCATGAAACACATCATATTACAGGAGAAATAATTCATAACATTTAGATCTTAACTGTAATTGCAATTACTTTAATATCAATGAAATTCATTGTACAGAACAAATAGGGTATAAGTTCGTAGGTAAACCCTTAACGCTCGTAGAATGGTTCGTGGGTAAACAGCTTAACCTTCGGACTTACATTTAAGCATAAATCACAAGTTTTTCTCTGTATATTAATCGTTCTATTAGCAACCTAAAGAGTCAAATGTTAATCATTCATTCCTTTCTCAATAGGTAATAAACATAAACATAATTAACGACTCAAAACGTAATTCATGTGTCATTAAAGCGAATAATCGTGCATACTACTCAAAAGTTTAGTTAACCTTGTAATCATCATAATTTAATGCAGAATGCAAATAAAACTAATTAAAACACATGAATTAATATCAATAAAATGCACACTTTTGAGTCTGAACAGTTAGCATTGATTTTCGTCACCCCAGGATCGATCTCTGGTCGGACTCCCCCGACCACAACGCACCAATCAGATGATTCTTCACCTTCCATCCTAGAAGGTGGCTTGCACTCTTGGTTCAAGACTTCTATGGCTTTCTTACTGCGATGTTCTCAGAGGGCCGCGTCAGTCACTTCGCCTCTCAACCCACGCTCTTGTAGTCACCCCCTTCTTTAGGCATGAGCATCCCTAGTAGCAGTTTTGACGCTCCACCCATGCGATCTTAGTGCATAGTGAAACCCTTTCTCCAAATTGCATTGGTACTCCTGGTCTTCTAGCATGATGGCCCCAGGGAAGTAGAGTTCAAGAGGATCTTGGAAGCTTTCTTGACCTGGCTTGTGCGCTTTCACGATGAAGAACTAGAATGACAATGCTGCTGCACTTACGATTTCAACCCTATTGCCGTGTCCCTTTCCAGATTGAGAAGCTCGTTCGCTGCTCTCTGCCATAGATGTGTCTATGCCAAAAACACTTAGCAGTGGAGAAGAGAAGAAGATAGTAGTGGAGAAGAGAAGAAGATTGCAGGAGTCGCAACGAAGAAGATGACGTTGCACTGAATCACCACAGAGACGAAACTCCTTCCTTTTCGCACACCAAAATGAGGTTTTCGTTGCCACTCTTTCACTTATTTATAGAAATGTCTTGGTAGTCGGGTTTGTCCGAACCGATTACAGTGTTATACGCAAGGTATGCGACTTGACAGATTGGGGGACGAGTATTCTAGAATTCTACTTATTCTTACAAGAAATCTACCATAACCTCTTTTGAAATAAATTTTCAATACAAGTCCTACTCCCTCTATCTTGATTCCCCCAAGTATGCCAAGTCATTCTCAGACCTTGGTTGTCGGTCTCCCTCCCTCTTGGTCCTTCAACCTTGCCTAAGGAGGGGCATTCTGTTAACCCCACATACTTAGGGATATGTAGTTGATATCGTTTTTAGTCTAGGCTAAATGTTCGACCTCTCATGATTTAGGTTGGGAGTACAAGTGTTGTACTCTCGTGTGTCAGCCAGGGCACCCTGAAAGTATGGGCATCCTAGGCGGAAGTCTCATTTCATTTTCCACCTCACATGTAGCAACAGGATTGGCCCCGTCACTTGTAGGCACTCCCTAGGTGCGGGCACGTTGGCATTCGGTCGTGTTTCTTTAGGTTATTTAAGATATCATCAACCTTGTTTGTGGCATCACCTCTTGCATAATGGACCTACTCCATTGAATTTCTTCTCATGCGACAAATCTATTACTTGTCTAATGGCACTGGTTAGCCGGCATTTTTGTCACCTGGATGGAACTTCCACCAACACTTGATGTTTGTCGACGAAAGTCTTGTTTCGTTAATGACACTTCTGTTTTCATTTTGGTCAGCTGTAGAGTAAAGCTCATAATGTTATGACCAGCCATAAAGTAAAGTCCGTAATGTTATGGTTAGTCGTAGAGTAAAGTCTGTAGTGTTACGATCAATCGTAAGGTAAAACTTGTAACGTTACGAGTTGGATTTTAATTTGAAATAATAGTTGAAGCTAAGTCCTAAAGACAATTGGCTGTTGACCCTAGGATGCCGGCAAAGGGGCGAAATTCCGGCCTAGATGGTGGTTGCTCGACCCTTGTTGGCCGCCTCTGATGCACCTTCCAGAGGCGTAAGTCCAATCCTGTTGCCACTTTTGATGCACCTTCTAGAAGTTTTATAGCTGAGACATAAGTCCTAGAATAGACTAGTCATCCAACAGCAGGTAGGTAGACTTCCGACCTAGATGGTGAATGTCTGGTCCCCACCAGCCACCCTTAATGTGCCTTCTAGGGGTGTGAGACAAGTCCCTGTAATTGACTGCACAAGTGCAGATCGCTAGCCTTTCGCGACAGAGATGGTAGAATTCTGACCCCTTGTGTCGGTCGCTTCTAAAGCACTTGCAGACTCACTGCAATAATTCAATGAGCGTCGGTCTTTTGCGACTAGGGTTGGCTAATCCAACAGAATTTCGGCTAGGATGGTGGAATTCTGGCCCAGAGTGCTGGCACCTCTTAACAATTCCAGGAGTGCGGCGAGCCCAATCGTCGCTCAGTCAACGTAACGTGTGCCACAATTGACCTCCCTACACCTAACGGTCCAACTTCGTGAAATGTTGTGACCTCGACCTATAAATTGCCCCCTCCCTTACCACCAGTGGGGGGTTCGACTCAGGGATCCACAATTATCTTTCCAGCTACTAGATCGATGCTTCAACCACCTACTAGCATAGTGCATCTAAAGAACTTGACTAATCTCATAAGATTTTTGGTTGGTGCTTTGCCCGACCAACGAAGTTCTTGGTTGCTGAAGGCCCGTCATCCGTCCATTCGACCGAAGCTCTCAGGTAAGGTGCCAGTTCTAGGACACTGCATGACAACACCTCCCTTGTAAGTAAGCCTCCTATCAACTCTTGGATCTCCTGCCCCATAAGGTGTGCGACCTTGCACACCCAGAGGAGTATAATTTCAGTTAGTTACATCTATTGTTTTCTCTCTCACGGGACAACCACCTATGACTTGGACTAGGTGGGGGTGGATTGTTTTAGGGCTATCCTTAGCCTTTTTTTATACCTCCTCCTTGCTTATAGATTTCTCTGAAATAAGGAAGAGTTTTCGATCAGTGTTCTTCCTGACCTGACTTGACAGCAAGTTGGTCCAAGTAGGGTGCCACCTCCCCTCCGAGGATTTATCATTTACCACTTCTTGTTTGGTGTTTTCGTTTATTTTGCATGTTTATTAATTCTGCTATTTTATATTTATGCTTATATATGTTGCGAGGATCCTAGTGGTTGCACACTTTATACACCATAGTCCTAGACTATTTTTCCCTTATGCACCATGCGAGATGAAGGATGGAACCCAGCTCTTGGTACCTCGGTTTCTGCCTTGTTGATGGGAAGACGAGTTGGGTGCTGGCCTTGAGCCTAGCACCGTCAACAGCTCCTCACCTCGATCACCTCTAACTCGCACCCCTCGTCTAACTTCATGACCTGCTTCATGCAGACGATTGTTTCTTTAATTTTCTTTCACATAAGTGCCCGACACTTACACGTTGCGGCTTGTGGCAAGTGCCCCGAGACCTGATTCATTCTTGAGTCCTCGTGCGACCCCTTCGGTTGAAGACATTCGTTTCCAAAAGTTTCCTCAAGAACCCTTTGGGGTTAATTCCTGGAGGTGTATTTGTCTCATTTGCATCTTTATTATTCACTTAGCATAATACCTCGGAGTCAATGTAAGCCACGACGCTTCCAACGTTTTCTCAATCAATTCTGTCAATTTTTGACCTCTTCATGGTCGAAACATCGAGGACGAATCCTGGTTTTGTTCGTAGTCATCCTTATTTTCATAAGCCATTGAGAGGTCAAATTTCATTCGAGCTGGCTAAAGATGCCATACCTTCCTCACCAATACCTAGAGCTGTTTATCTAGTTTTTTGGACAGTAGACCCCTTATTATACCCATTTTCACTTTTTTAATCGAGATTTTCAGTCTTTGTTGTGAGAGGTTTATCTTTCCTTCATAGGTTTTCTTGTTTCTCCTTAAAATAAGGTGGCGACTCTATTTATTTGCATTTTCTCGACATTTTACCTATGGCCTATTTTCTGCTCTCGTTTGTCTCAAAGATGGTATGACCATCCATTGAGGGATTTGTCTGAGGGATAGCAACACCAAGTATGGTCACCACATCAAAATTGGGAATTAAAAAGCCAAACTCTAAGTATGCCTTGGCCACCTCTATTGTGGATTTTCTTGTCATCCCTAAAAACATCAATGAAGCATTACTTCATGATGGTTGGAGAGGTGCCATGAATGAAGAGATTGATGCTCTTCATTCTAACACTTGGGAATTAGTTCCCAACAACAAAGCACATCTCATTATTAACTCTAAGTGGGTTTACAAGGTTAAGGTCACCCCTAAAGGGGACTTGGGTGACCTTGACCATCTCAAAGCCCATCTTGTTGCTGTTGGTTATAGTCAAATTCAGGGAGTGGATTTCAAGGAAACCTTCTCTCCTGTTGTTAAGGCCAACACAATTCGTATTGTCATTAGTCTTGCGATAGTCAAAGGTTGGAACATGAGACAACTAGATGTCAAAAATGCTTTCCTTCACAAAGATCTACGTGAAGATGTTTATTTAAAACAGCCTGCTGGGTATCAAAGTAAGGAACACCCTAATTATGTTTGCAAATTAAATAAGGCCCTTTATGGATTGAAATAGGATCACGTTCATAGTATGAAAAGTTTAGTTCCTTCCTTCTTATATATGGTTTTCAAATTAGCCTATGCGACCCTTTCGTATTCATTATAAACATGGTGATGTAAAAATGTACTTATTTATGTTGATGATGTTATCTTAACAGGGAGTTTTAATGAAGAAATGCATAGGTTCATGAAAGAAGTGAGCCAAGAGTTTGCCATGAAGGATTTGGGCTGTTTGCACTACTTCCTTGGTGTGCAAATTCAGTACCATAAAAATGGAGTGTACCTCTCGCAGACTCAATATGCTGGGTTTGTCCTAAAGAGGTTACTCATGGATGAATCTCGACCAATGAAGACTCCTTTGCCCATGAAGCTGAGCCTACTTAAGTCAAAAGGGGAACACCTACAAGATGTTAATCATTACCAAAGGATTGTCGGTTCCTTGCAATATTTGTGCATCACATGTCCTGATTTCAATTTTGCTATGAATGTTTTAAGTCAGCACATGTAAATGCCTTCTAATTATCATTTTTATCTGCTGTAACGTGATCTATGATATGTTAAGGGCACTGTGGATAAAAGATTGTTCTTTCACAAAAAATCCACCCTAAATTTATATGGGTTTTGTGATGCTGATTGAGGTTCATGTCCTGATAGTAGACGTTCTGTTTCTGGTTATTGCATTTTCCTTGGAGGGAACTATATCTCCTGGAAGGCAAAGAAACAACCAAGTGTGTTGTGTAGCAGTACAGAGGCGGAATACAAAGCTATGGCTAACACGACTGTCGAGTTGGTATGGGTCAACCATCTGTTATGTGAGTTGGGAGTTCCTCTCCCCCATGCGCCAAAGCTTCTTTGCGACAGCAAAGGAGCAGTCTTGCTTTCTGCAAATCTTGTCTTACACAATAAAGTGAAACACATGACACTTGACTACCACTTTGTTTGTGAAAGAGTTGCCACCAAATCTTTTCACTAGACACATCCCCGCATTCCTCCAAATTGCAGACATTTTACAAAGCCCATTAGCACACAAAATGTAACTAAGTTTCTTCCCAAACTTGGGCTCACCGGTGTACCAAGTTTGAGGGGGGATAAAAGGAAAAATGAACACAATATTGCTGTAACTCATTAAGCCTTTTTGTACTGTGGAACTTTTACACTCCAATATAAATTGTCGCCTTCATGTGCCCTAAGCTGCAACGGTTCGCATTTCCTTCCACCTGTCTCTTCCTTGCAGCTAAAGGGCTCTTTGCGTCACCTGCACAAGAGAGAGAGACACACGATGCATGTTGATTGATCTTCGACAACTTGTACAACTTGTTTGTTGATGCATGTGCCATTGTGATGTTGTGTAACCGAACAATAGTTATGCCAAGGTATTTTAATTTCCTGAACCACATGTGGCAGCAGACGTTGCGGCGTTCTTGAGCAAGGAATATATTTAAGGCCAACCATGTTTACTGAATGAATGGAAGGTGTTTTTTTTATGCTGTTCATTCTATGGAAATGACTAGAGTTCCTTGCTTGAGAAGCTGGGTAAATTGTGCACACAATTATGATTGTCGATTTTTCTTTTTTCAGGGAGTGTATGTTTTTTGAAAATTAATGAAAAAGAAAATTTGAAAAAAAATTTATTGTTGAAATTTTAAAAATCTAAAAATGAAAATTTTCATGAGACCATTTATGCACCGCACCTTATGAAAATACACGAAAATTTATATTTAATTTTTTAAAAATTAAAAAAATTCTAAATTTTCAACATTTCAACCATGATTCCAAATTTACCTTTTCACTTATTTCTAGGAGGCATAAATCCAATGTTCGTTCATGCGTGTTGAAAATTTAAAAAATGAAAATTTTAAAAAGAATAAAAATGAAAATTAGAAAAAGGGAAAAAAGAGAAGAATATTTGTACATGGAAATTTTGAAAATTTAATTTTAAAAAAATTATAAATTTTTAATATTTTAACATTTTAAATATAATTTAATATTTTTCTTGTAGTCACGAGTTTAATAATGGTTGAAAAGGACATACGAGGTCAGAAAAGTACGTCATGATGAAATTTTTGCCAACTATAAAAATTTTTCGAACAGAAAATGGTAAAAAAAATTATACTTGTGATAGAAAAGTTTAAAATTTTATCAAATTTTTTAAAATACATAAATATTTGAAAATCTAAAAAAACATTAAAATTTTACTTTTCTAAAATTTTTGATATGCGCAAACTCCCCGTAATGTAAAACTTAAGATTCAAACTCGTAATCATTGGGTTACGTGAGTGTTACATAAATCTAAACTCCAAGTATTACCTAACCATTACATTACATCGAAGTGGTTGGATAATAATGAAAATAAAATTATAAATCATCACTCATGAGAAATAATAAATTAATTTTTATTTTTATTATCATTCATTAACTACGATATAGTATAATGGTCAGATAATACTTGATTAACCCAATGGTTGTCTGTTTGAATCTTAGATTTAGTATTATATTCAGATAAAATAATTATCAAATTCAAACAAGCCAACTATGAAACTTTTAACCCAAATCGCGACTTCCAAGCCAACCCCGTAGATTTCTCGACCCATACAGCATAATCCTATGCCGATGACGATTTCAAATCACGTTGAGCCGTGTTGTTCAGTTAATGTACCTATATAATTAAATTAGATGGTGATTCCGATTTTCTCTCTTTCCGTGTAAGAATGGTAGAAGATAGAGTTGAACTTCTTTTCAATACTTATGGAGTTTTTTTTTTATAAGTACTTTAAAATATTATTCATACCAGTTCAATACATGTGTTTGCAAAAAAAGAGTAATTCACGTTGCGATGAAAATCAACAACTATAATTTAACAATAGGTCGCCTGGGTCCAACTGGTGTAACAGGAAAAATAAATGAGCTAAAATGAGATAGATCGGAAAGAGTGAGAAAGATTGAACCAAAAAAGTATAATCTTTATTCGGTTCCAGTTATCTTTTTTTTTTTTGGTAGTTTTTCGCTTTTACAATGATTTTTTCTTTCTTTCTATTGTTACCTTTTTTTCTTAATTTGTATTTTGTGGTAGACATTCTCTCTTATTTATTTTCTCCGTTTTGTAACCCATTTCCTCTTTTGCTTGGTTTCACAATTTAAACTACTTTTAACACTCTTGAAAAAAATAATAAGAAAAATAAAGAAATGAAAGAAACACGGACAGATTAGGGGACTGCATCCTCCACCACATTTTCATCAGTTCAATGAAAAATTACATAAATAGCACTCATAGACGTATTACGTTGATCATATGTACGTACGTGCTTAGGACAATCGATTGAGGGCCGAGAAGACGAGATCTAGAAATTTTCCTTGTGGAAGTCAAACTTGGTGGGTGTCTTCCTCGAGAAATCCAGTGCCAGTTGTCGAAGCTCGTTGGTTAACGCTGCGCTCCCGCAGTAGAACACACCTGTCACACAGATATTATATAATATTGCAGGATTTGGGAATTTGCAAAAGCATGATCAAACCACGGTAGGCAGGTCATACCGATTCGTTGGTCACGGTGGTTGAGAGCTATGCGCTTGTAGACGTTGCGCCAGTTGGGCTTGGCGAAGTGGGACTTCACACGGGAACCGGAGACAACGTCGACGCCGTGCTTGGCGTGGTTGAGGTCCTGGAGCATGGCGATGAGGGCGGACCTGGCGTCGCCTTCCTCGTACACGCTGGTGCAGTAGTTGTGGAGTTCGATGACGTTCCGCTTGTCGACCTCGGCCACCTCGTTCATCACTCCCCTGAACCACTCGAACGAACCTTGCTCCCTGGTCACCCAGTAGAAGTAAGCCTTCTGGGTCTTGAAAGAAGACGACGACGGGGAGCGGCTTTTGTCGTTGCCCTGGCCGTACTCGACGTCCCCGAGCTCGCCCTCTTCCTCCGCCTTCCTCATGTTGTTTACGATGTCCTTGACGATGCTGATGAAAGGCGTGGCCCCAATGCCGAGACCCACCAGGAGAACCACGTCGTACTTCATGTAGTCTTGTGCCGGAGCACCGTACGGTCCATCTATGCACACCTTGGGGAAGCTGTACAAACCCAACACCAAATACGCTTTTTTTTTCAAAAAAAATGGTGGTATTATAACAAAGCGATGGAAGGGTTAAAAAAGAAAACGCTCTTTACTTTGGATTGGATCCGTCTCCTCCTCTATTCACCTCAGCTCTCAATAGCCCACTTTTGCCAGCGGTAGCCGGCTGGCACACCTGTATCACCCGTTCAAACGTTAGTCGGCGACACATTCTTATGCGTTGCTTTTGTTAAACACGGTGGTATGGCGCCCTTATGATAAGTAAATCTTTTGTTCTTCCGACACCAGCCAAGTTGGTGAAGAATTCTGAAAAGAAACAAGCCAGTATTATCAGAAGGATCGTGGGGTGGTAATACCTCTGAGAAGACCATCTTCAGCTGCCTAGTCCAGTCACCAAGCGTACGTATGTGAACGCTAACATAATCGTCCCCGGGCGCTGAAGTGATCGAGAACGGATGCCTGTGGATGGAATGAACACGAACCCACCAGATTAATGAATTGAAACGTCGTATTTAAGCTAGCTTAACTAGGAACTAACGACCAATTACTAATACACAAGCAGAATGCGAGGAACAGCTACCATTCAAAAGGAGACACGGCGGAACAGTTGACGAAAATGTACTGCCCACTCTTGTACTTGAAATTCTGGGGCTTCGTGACATTCAGCGCCAAGACGTTGCCCGGATAAACGGCCACCTTTAGAATCTTGACCTGCTTGACGCTCGACCTTAAGAACCTGATCAATCTCTCCGCCGCGTACAGCAGAACCGGCACCGCCAGGTACATCCAGGTGCTCTTCTTGTACCAGTCGTCGGTCAGGTACAGTTGCTGGCCGTGGACTATGAGGAGCGCGTACACGATGACGAAGAGGTGGTGGGAGTACCAGAAGGCGTTGAAATCCGTAAGCCTATTGAGGGGTTTGGGGAGGTTGAGCCTGCCCCGACGGAACCAGGGGGTGGCGAGGACGAATGCGATGGCCATCAGCACCACCATGACCAGCCCCGTCCATCCCTCCGTTCCCTTCACAAACCACCAGTAGTTGGGCGGCCTCTTGTCGCCGAAGAATTGCTTCATCGGCTCGTACTCCTCGTCGGTCGCGTGGAGGAGACGAGGGAAGTCGCACGTGACATGCGAGATGGCATGGAGGCCCACGCCGATTGCCACCCCCGCCGCGATCACCTGTGACATTTTGTCGATTTCTTTCAGATACTTTTCACACGTGCATTTGTGTGTTAATTCTACGAATTTACTGTTATAATTTTTTTTATCAAAATCAATATTTTACTGCATGTTTCATGGCTTCAACATGTTTAAGACGGTGAAGAAGAGCTGCATCACATATAATAACTCTTAATTAACTTCAAAATACAGCTACAATCTACCGAACCGAACGCACCCGAGTTTTTCCCATCATGTAGGTAGGTCTTGTGTGCTCAAAGAGTGCGTATTTGTGTACAGTAGTTCAAACATAAATCTTGACTCTATAAATAATTGATAATAAATTTTTTTTCTCCGTGCAATTATTTCTGTAGTAGACAATAGCGGCTATTCTTTTAGCAGCTGGGTCAGCATGTCTTGAAAGACACGCCAATTACCTTCTTCTTCTTTTTGTGAAAGTAAGGAGACGCTCATCTGCTACGAAGAAAGCGCCAAAAAATGAAAAAATAAAATTCCTTTTTGAGTTATTATCTTGATGGTAGGCAGTTCGGACTTTTCCTGAATATGCACCGATTTCAAACTTCAAAGTAAAAATAAAAATAAATAAATAAATATATATATATATAAACAGTGTGTGTGGACGGTAGGTGATCTAGTTGTCAAAGTTAGACGGATCGCTACGAAACCCAACAGACTGACGTCCAAGAGAATAAATATTATATCTCGTAAATAGGACATGATAAGATATGAAAACTTTTTACAAGTGTCGGCGTAAAAACACAAACGAAATATGGCACATGATCGATCATACAAGCGTACCTTATGAAAATTGAGGTTGTCATCAAAGGGAAGGGCGAGACCAAGCTTGGTCTTGTTCCTGAGCCAGGTGATGGTGTTGCGGCAGACGGGGAGCAATATGATGGCCATGTTGAACTTGGTCATCTCTGCACCGCCCTTGGCAACGCAGACACAGTAGCCCATGACATAATACACTGCACGGTTCTTGTACTGGATAAATTTCCAGGCGAAGAGGCCGCAGCAGATGAGTGCCCACACGACCAGCACCCACACCCGCTTCCAGTTGTCCTCCAGGAAGTACCTGGTGGACTTGTACCACCTCTTCACCGGGTTTGGTTCCGGCGTCGGTTTCAGATTCTGGCTCAGCAACTGGCTCAGGTTCTTGCTCTTCCCCGTCCGCAACGACTCGTGCCTTCCTCCTTGCAGCAGCAGCGTCTCCAGATTATATATCTGCACGCATCAAATCGAAATGGTGTCCGTCAATTAATGCCAGCCACGAGGTTTTTATAATTGGGCGTAAGTTGTGGTCGATTTTTGGGCGCGTACTTCTATGTAGCCGACTTTGTTGGGGTCCAGCTCTTCCATGATGAGCGCGGCGTACTCCTCCGCCTGCTCTTGGATCTTCGACAGCTTGTTGGCCGACGCGCTGAGCGCGATGATCTCTCGGACCTCCTCCTCGCCGATGCGGCCGTCGGCGTTCTTGTCGACCATGTCGAAGAACGTCTGGAGCCGGGAGTCGAAGCTCTGGTCGGTCATTTGGTCCCAGAACTCCCTGAGCTCCTCCAATGTGACGGAGTTGGAAGTGATGAATCTCCGCCTGGCCAATGCGTCGAACAGTTCTCCGGCGAACTCCTTGGAGTCTTTCATCCCTGTATTCGGATCACGATCGTTTGCACGTCAAAAAGCAAGTCATCGATTGAATTGGACGCATGCTTGCTTTTTGGTGTGGCAGTGATGTTTAACTAATTAAAATAACTCGTTCGTACCTATGCATTGGCCGAAGAGATTCCTGGGAAGCTTGCCGTCGACGGCGAGCTCGTTGAACTTCTTCTCGACTCCCGGCCATCCTTTCGAGCCATCCGTCTTGGCGATAAACTTAAGACCTTTCAGAGCGTGCACGGCCGCAGACTTGGACCGGTCGATTCGAATGGAAGGCCGCCGGTTAACGGAGGCCAAGCGTTTCAGCTCGTGGGACACCTGTCGGAAGCGAGCTGAAGCGCTACTGAAAACCGTGGACCCAAACGACGACTTATTCTCCAGCGTCCTTGCCAAGAGCGACATATCTGGGTTCTCGTTCGCCGCATCAGCCCCTGTGGCTGGTTTGACGCTGTGCAGCGCAACAGAGTTGTCCCGGACGTCGAGGGTGATCTCCACGTAGTCCAACTCGTCCTGGGGCTTGGCGGACTGCTCCGGTATGTTGAAACGCGCACTCTTCTTGGTTGGCTTCTTATTGACCAGCGGACCACTCAAAGGGCCGCTGAAGGAGTTCCTATCGCCGCCGATGGGGCCACTAAAGGCCATCCGATCAGCTCCAGTGCCTCTCCGGCGACCCAATTCGACTGTCTCTTCCCCGTCTGGCTTCTGCATCCTGCAAGTTGGATCACAACCCACTCAACCCCAAATCGTTGGTTGGAGATCTCCTCGATCCCCTGAGAATGAAATTGTTGAGGGTGGTTCTGCCTTTGTGCCGATCATGATATATATATATACACACACATTATATATGCGAAGACAATCGATCTGACCTGTTCTCGTTCTCTCTCTTCGGAAGGAGATGGGAAGGCGAGGAGCACTAGAGCAGTCAAAGACAATTTGTCAATGTAAACCAGCTGCGGTTGTAAACTTGTAATAAATAGACATGGAAATAAACAGGAAGAATCTTAATTTTAGTATATTTGTAAGTCTTTCTAAGGTTTAACGAAATTTTTAAGTCTGTTCAAATTTTACATTTGATGAATCTTTAGTGTTTAAAAGAGTAATTACACTAGCCTTTACGATCAAACGAATGGTACAATAAACAACATAAATAAAAGGTAAAATAAATTTTACCTAAAATGATCTTCTTATTTAAGAAAATTCTGCTATTAATCTGCCACTTCAAAAATCATGAAATTTAATAGAAATGAAGTTTCATAAGTTTTTACCTGAAAACTTTTAGCCTAAATGAACTTTGTTTTGCTTCTTAAACAAAATTTCTCCTAAAAGTACACACTCTATAACCAAAATTACAAATTACTTTTAAAACTACTTTCGAATCAACCTTTACATTATTCTGATTTTTGATTTAACCGTCCAGAAGAATAATAAGTTAACGATCTAATCAACTCTTCAATTGACTTTTTAATCAAGATACGTAATAGCAAAAGAATATACGAAAAAAATTGCCACCATATTTTATTTTGATGTGTTATTCCTTTTCCAACGTAACCTTTTATATATTTATATATGTATTTGATTACGATTAAATTCAATATATCAATTCTACCATTGATATATCGATGTTGACATTATCAACATATTCAGAATCCACCGTTGGCATCCTATTCGGACCATCGACATGTCGATATGACATTTTATAGTATTTATTGTTATTATATAAAATTTTTTATATAAATTTATAACATTTATTTCATTTCATCTTATACAATTTTATCGAATTAACTTTACAATAAATAAAATCAAAACAAACAAAAGTACGGCTGGTAAGCATAATACGCAAATCATCAAGGATGATGTACTGGAACCGTAGACGTAATTTCTGCAATTCGAATTCTAATTATAAAAATCACGAGTATCGTGTTTTTAACATTGATGTTATTATTGTAATTGTTATTGACTACTTGTTTTGATGTTTTATAATATTGACAGTATTTTTAACGTGTCGGATTCTACTTTCGATCAGAATGTCCCTGCGGATCGCGAGGTTGTTAAGGTGGTTACGTCTGTCTGATTTGCCGTGATTTACGCACTCTCTCTCCGGCTTAAATCTTAAATCTTATATTTTAAATCCTAAACCTTATATCATGCATGGATGACGTAGATCCCACACCTTTTTGTAAACTTGTTAAAATCCGCACCGTTCAAATGATGCGCGTAGCGTCACCGAACGTGGTCAGTGTGCTCGGCTTCAAGCCTTACTAATTACATTTCGCTAATTAAATCGAATATCAAATCATCCAAATATTTAATTTTATTAAGCTTCGTGACTTCTTTGGTACAGATTATAAGTGCTCGCATTTAATTCAAATTTGAAATTTGCTTGTGGTGGCGTGTCTGGATTTTATTTACCTACGAGAAATAGATATTTGACCGATATTACAGGAAAAATAGTTTCCTGCGACCATCAAAATTGTCTTAAAAATCACAAAAATTGACACAAATAATGTATTTGTAACGACTATTTTAGTGATCAAAAATCGTAACAATAAAAGCCATTACAAAAATTTTGTGATAATTAAAAAAATCGTCGTATATAGTGTATTTATGACGATCTCAACCATCACAAAAACCCATAATAACCGTCACAGATGATCATTAAAAAATTTTCAACAGCAAAAATGAGATAGTTTGTGACGACTAAAACTATCACAAATAATTGAGATGGCCAATAAAATTGTCACAATGGTCATCACAAATAATATGAAAAAATAAAAAAGTTATTATAATAATATATTAAAATCTTTTAATATTATTTATGTACCTGTAATATTCTTCGTACATGAAATAATTTCAAAAAAAAATACATTCTATATATCAAAAATTCATACACATTCACACGACATTTACTTTTTCATTAATAAAATAAAATATCATTTACATGTTTAAAAGTATATACATTATTAATACTTAATAACCATACAATATATTCAATATACAATCGACCATATAAAAAAAGTAAATACAATCCAAAAATTCCTTCCCTCCCAACAGAAGATGACTGCAAACATGGAATCCAACTGCAGAATCATGACAAAAAATTTCACGCATGTGCATTCATAATTAAAAAACCATTAATTTAGGCTTAGTAACTCTAGTGAATGATCCAGACTGAAATGGGAAAATTGTGTCAACGATTTATCATGAATGATTAAACTCATCCACAAAAGAAACATGAAAATCCGAATTGTTATAACAAAATAAGAAAAATGCAAAACCTTCCTGCATAGGATAAAAATAAAATATCATGGTACGAATCAACTTGTCAAGCCAAACAAACTAAACACATATCTTCTATAAGTCTTGAACCAGAATTTAAGAAGATATTTCTATTTACTAATGGAATTTTTATGAGCAATGGTATCAAGTAAAAATTTCCCTATCTAACCCCATAATTAGTCTATAATCATCTGAAAAGTTACCAATTTCCAAAAAAAATCCAAAACAAGCTGCTTTGCTGGCAAAGGTATCGAGGACTCAAACATAAAATACCAGAGATGCTATTATGCTAATATAGGGTAATGAATAATATGTGTAACAAACTGAACATGGTAAGAACTAAGAAAACATTCAATGGCAGTGAATTAAAAATACAAGTGAATTAGTAAAATATCTTATATTGAATTAATTATCTTCATTCAGATTTTACCTACAACAATAATAAACAATAACACAAAAATAAATATTATTCAAATTTTAAGTAATAAATTAATTATAACAGTAATAAATATACTTACCAAACTACGAGACTATGCAATATTAGTAATGACTCAATTATGAAATTTTAACAGCAATTATAATAGCTTATGAAATTGATTATGAAATTTTTTTACAACTACACGCTTTCAAAAGTAACCAATAAAAATAAGTCAATAAATATTCACTTTCACATACACAAAAGCATAATATTCAAAATCTAAGGAATTTATTCAAAATCAATTTTTATTATATTATTACAGTTATGAAATTATATGTTTTCATGAAATAGAACTAAATTTAATGGGTCTAAATGTGATCTAGATTGTATTCTTTACATTACTAATTTATCATCTAATAATCATTTACATTACTAATTTTTACGGAATAAATCATCATAAAGAATACAAACCAATTTTTTTTTACTGTGCACAGTGTCTAAGGGAGTATAAATCCTTATTTACAAACAAATAAATCATATTCTAAGTCTAGGAGAATATAAATCACATTCATCCTTTTTCAATAAATCATATTCTTTACAATTTACAAGCATAAATAATATTACAATCAAGTGATTTAACAAATTAACCATAACTACACTGAATTCAAACAATAACTTTTTGAAATGTTAAATATAGTCGTCTGCCATAATTACATTCAGGCTATCAGCCATTCTCTATGACATGAAATGTTAAATACAAAATCAACAATAATTTTTATGTGTAGAAATATATGTGCAAGTCTTTTAGTATATTTGCTCACACAATATTGCTATTACCTCTAGATTTCTGTATGTTATATATTTATTTCATTTATCTTACTTATTTATAAGTCTATTGCAAGTTGGATACTCCAACTTAAGAGAGAATGTTAGAGTTAAGTGTGTTGACCCCTTATACTTGGGGAAGTAGGCAGTAGGTATCATGGTGAGTCAAGATTAGTCATTCAGCCTCACACAATTTAGATTCAAATAATGTTACATTATGGAGTGACAACTTTCCCACCTTGGGAGGTCGAGCCATCTTCCAGTAATATTAGCCGAAAGTCAGGCCTCTTGGGCGGAAGCTTCATTAAGCTTTCTGTCTCGAGTCTCTTGCTTGACCATCCCACGTCGATTGTGTCGTCTCACAAATGACAAATCTTTGAACGGTTGCTGCCCGGTCGATGGTTCCGTCTCCTAGATGGAACCTCCGCCATTGCCGGTTCACTTCTACAGAAGTACCATTTTTCCTAATGACCTTTTACGACACTTCCATTTTTGCTCCACGGCCAACTATAGAGTAAAGGCCGTAACATTATGACCGATTGTAGAATAAAACTTTACAACTTAGCCATTCAAGAATGAGTCGGTCGCTAGGCCCAAAGCGGCCACCACTGGTGATTCCCGGGTGGTGTGAGCGTGGCCTTCACTACTTCTAACGTGCCTTCCAGTAGCAGTACAATTGAGAGACCAAGTTCAAGATAAGACCAGAGGCCTGGTAGTAAATGGGTGAATTTCTGGCTCACGCGGTAGATGTCTAGCCTCGCTAGCCACTAGATACGCCCCTAGAGGTGTGAAACTAACCTCCAAGTAATTGACTACGAAAGTATAGATCTTCGGTCTTTTGCAATAGAAATGACGAAATTCTGATGAATAGAGCAAACTTTCGTCCCTTTGCGTTAGTTATTTCAAGAATGCGTCAAAATACACTACACGAGGTCAATCCCCTAGAAGTTGAGCGTACTTGTGTAGGTCTTCAAATTTCCACAATAGGAGCAGTGGAATTCCGATAAATAGAGCAGAATTTTGTCCCATTACACAAGCCATTTTCAAAATGCATTAGAGATCACTGTAGCGAGCCAGCAAACACTAATCTTCCATGGTAAATAGGGTGGAATTCCAGCCAGAAAGGCAAAATTCCAGCCCAAAGTGCCAACATCTATTAATAATCTCAAAAGTCGCGAGTCTACTCGTCACCCAATTGACATAATGCATGTGACACTTGGCCTTTCAATGCCTGGTAGTCCAACTTCGCGAAACGTCATGACTTAAGCCTGTAAATAGTCATCCCCTTGCCACTAGGGGGAGGTTCGACTCTTGGATTTGCATTGATTGCTTGAGTGTCGAAGCATCCCAGCACCCGACGTTGAGCACCTTTTCTGTCCGACTTTCAACGTTCATCTGTAGTCAACCCGTCTGTGCACGAGGGCTCGCCGACTTGGACTTTGGACTAACCTTCCTATAGGTTAGTCTTCCTCTCCCCCTTTCCCACTGGCAGAGAAGGGGGAGATGACTCTCTTGCCTTAAATAACATTGTCTTCCCTGGTCGTTTATGGCTTCGACCAGAGAGGTTTTCCTTTCTCTTTGAGATTACCTAAGATACCCTCCCCCTTTTTTGCCTGTTTGTTCGTTATTCGAGATAGGGGGGAGGATTTGCCTTTTTAAGTTTTCTTTGGGGCAAGGATATTTTCCTTGCCTGAGCCAAACCTCACTCTTTCCTTAGGACCATGCATGCTATTTTTATGTTCCCAAGGTCATTGTGGATATCTTACTTTTTGAATTTACTTTGTTTGTCTAGTTTTTTGCATGCATCGGTTTAAATGTACAGGTCTACACAATGCGGGGGTGAAATATGGAACCCGGTCTTTGGATGTAGTGGTTCCAATTGGCCGATCGGGAAGGAGGCCGATTGTCGCCTCAAAGTCGACCAAACTTATCAGACACTCTCAACGTGTCTCACTTCTTTTTAGCCATTTTCATTTCTCTTGCACCCCTGCTCGATTATGCAACTAACCTCGTATGGACAGTTTTATTTTGCTCTTTCATTGTGCAAGCAGAGGTCTGCCGGAGCCAACGGATTCCCCTATGTTTTCTTTCCTTTCTCCCCTTGTGCCACCTTAAGATGCTAGTTCGCGCATCGTGGCCTAGGCAAGCACCTCAGGATAAGACTCGGTCCTGAGTCCTTGCACGGCCCCTCTAGTTGAAGACCGACAGTTCCAGAAGTATCCACCAGAACCCCGAACGTTAATTCCTGGAAGCGGGACCCCTTTTTGCGTTTTCTCATTTATTTAGTATGATGCTCGAGGATGATGCAAATCACACTTCTCCCTTGTTTTATTTATTCATTTTTACCTTGGTTGATCTCACTGGTTTCCGACTTCCTCCATGGTCGGAAAGTCGAAGACGAGTCCCGATTTTCCATTCCTAATAGTCCTTCTATAAGTCGTTGAGAGGCTGGATTTTATTTGGGTTGGCTGGGGGTGCCTTATCCTTTCCCCACCAGAACGCAGAGCTCCTTATCCAATCTTTTGGAGAGCAAACCCCCTTATACTTATTTCTTACTCTTCTATTTGAGATTTTTAGTCTTTACTATGAAAGGTCTTCCTTTCATCAAGTTTCTTTATTTTTTCTTTCAAAACAAGGTGGCAACTCCATTTTATTCGCTTTTTTTTGACATTTACTTGGAGCCTATTTTCTACTTGCATTTGCCTAAGGACGGCGTCTGCCATCCATTAAAGGATTTGCCTAAGAGGAGGTAACAGAAAATTGGTGACTCTATTGGGGAGATGTCTAAGACTTGCGACTCTAACTCTCTACTTTTAATGGCTTTAGTTAAGATTTTACTTGCATCTGATTGGCTTTCCAACATTGATTTCGCAATTTGGATTGGAATACCCTCTAACCTTCCTACAGCACGCTGGCTCCTATCCTCACTCGCACGTAGTCAAAAGTGATGGCAGCCAATAGCACTTCATCCCCCGCAACTTCACCAGTCACAGCACCATCGATTTTTGTCTCGATTTTCGTAGCTTTGTGCCCACCGCCGCAGGTCGTCACAAGCCCCTGCCTCCCAAATCTAGTCACGAGGTCATTGGGGATGCCCAATTGGATAACTACCCAGCATCCTGCCATCCCAATTGCACTACCCATATTTGTCGAGCCCGAGCGATTTGAGAAAGAGTTTCCTACCCAACAATCAGCCAACAATCCTACCTCAAACAATCAAACTGGAGATGTAGGAGTGACTTCCGTGCCCAATCTGGAGTTCAACCAGACAGTTTGAACTCAACAACCAGCCCCTTTGCAATTTTCAGGGGTAGGTTACTTCGACATGCAACAATTCCCTCTAGGCGCAACCGGCCTTCAAGGAGAGTATGACATCATTACATCTCCTCAAGTGGGTCATCTTAACCCCAGGGGTTTCAATCAACAGGGCTTCAACTTTCAGCAATAGTTGGCACCTCTAATGGTCTGCACCCCCATCCAGGCAGAAGAACTGCAGTAGAGGGTGGCGGAATTGGAAACCTTGATAGACATTGGGGCCAACTTCGTGGCCAAGTAGATAATGGATTATCTCCAGCACTGTAACATCAAACATTTGTGATCGTCCCCCTACCGGTCCTAGATGAATGGTGCAATGGAAGTCGCCAACAAGACTATTGTCAAGATCCTCAAGAAAATGGTGTAGACGCACAGAGACTGGCATGACCACCTGCCGTACGCACTCTAGGCCTACCGGACGTCACTTCGAACTAGCACGGGGGTGACTCCTTTTTCACTAGTTTATGGCATGGAGGCAGTCCTCCCCATCGAGATGGAGCTGCCGTCTCTCAGGATCCTTAAAGAAGTAGTGGATTCCAACGAAGACTGGGTGGAATCCAGATTTCTACAGTTGAAACTATTATACGAGGATAGGCTACACGCCCTGCATAATGCCCAATGTTATCAACATAAAATGGTCAGGGCACACTAGAAGAAGGTCCAACCTCGATCATTCCAATCGGGAGATCTCGTTCTTAAGGGAATCCATGTTACGGGCTCCACAAGTAAATTCCATCCTAATTGGCAAGGACCTTATGTCGTGTAACAAGTTCTTACTGGTGGAGCGACATACCTCTTCGACAAAAGCTAGCACAAGGAATTCAGTCCAGTAAATATCTCTTACCTCAAGAAATTCTATGTCTAATTAATGACAACCCCTAGCTTCCCTTCCTGAGTATAAGTCCAATTCCCTTTGAGTGCCGAAATTATCATTTTCGGCATCCGCCCTCCTACTTCCCGCAAGCCGGTCGAAGTATCTATTTTAAACATTAGGCTCCGCACCTAAAAATCGGAACCCCTTTTTTTTCATTTATGTGTCTCCATGCATACATGGCCCATAGTATTGCATGACCTTATCGCCTATTAGACATGTGAAATTGGTGTTCCTCGTATCGCTCATCCCTAACACTACTTGCAGGTCTTTGGGTGTGTTTCAGACAATGTGACATTATCCTTTTTCCTAAATGTCAACTTCAGCGGTACCCCTTTCTTTCAGCCACAGCATCCACTGCCCACCCTCGTCTTCCAGCCTCAATCCGCAGAAGATGGTCCAGTTTGACTGCCTGCCTTGGATATTTTCTTCGACGAGCAAGCTAGTCAATTTTTAAAGGGTGCTATCTGTATTCCTGTGAGAGGACCTCCTTGGAGTGATACCATCACAACAGGGCTACCACCAAGTAGCCCTCATCATCCTATCATTTTCCACAAATGATGACAAGAGTAAGCTAGAGTCGAGAATCTAGGTTTGTCGAGATCCCATAAGTCTTACTGATCCTAAGTGTTTTCCACACGCAATGGAAGATATCCTTTCTTCCTAAGTGAGCACCCTTCCCTTTCTTTTCTTTACCTAACCCGAGAGCCACCTGCAATAAGAGAAACATTTTCAACAATTTTCTCTTTAGGTGAGGAAACCCCTTAGGATTGTAATATGACATTTTCAATATCCATAGCTTGCCAACAGCAAATGGGGAGGGTTTTCATTTTCCTTCTTATGGAAAATCATAGCAAGCATATAAAAAAGAGAGGAAGCAATGGAAAGGGAAGGACACAAAAAAATAAAAAATAAAGGCAAAGAAAAATGAGCAACAAAAAAATAAAAAATAAAAAAAGAGGAAAAGGCAAAAGTCACAACAAAAATAGAAAAGGAAGGAAGACAAAGTTCTTCCTCCATTTTACATCCACAAATCGGATGCCGTATACTTGGGTAAGGGTAGTCTAGGACCATCTATCTAGGTCCCTCCCTTTTTCAGGGCTTGGCATTCCATCTAAGTCTACTAATCTCAATTTCTGAAGCAATAATTTTGGACTCTGACCTCCTTTTATTTTCCCTTGTGTGATGGTGAGAATGGTTCAGTTAATTTATGGGCAGATTGATAGCCACAGGTTTCATCCTCAAGTTTTGTTTCTATTTATCTGAGGGTAGATTTTGTTTGGACAAGGGGCATTGCCCTCGTTCTTTTTGTTCAAACTCTTTTCTGTGTGGTGAGCCACCCACATTCCTCACAGGACAGGATAGCACTCGATGAATAGAGACTAGCGTCGCCTTGGAGAAATGCCGGGTAGGTACACCTTTGACGCCCATTAATTCATCCCTTGATTCCATTATTTTGCGCAACCATCACATTTCATGGTTCGTTACCAAACCTCCCTTGGTTAAGATTTAATCCTTGACATTTGCAAGTGCGGCAATGGGAAGAGTTGAAGAAATAGCAATTTCATTCTAATTACTTGTGCATTCATACATACATCTCTAGTTAATCTTTACTAGAACTCGGAGATCTTTCCATGGTTCTTTTCCCTCTTATCTAATGTTGTAAACCTAGCCATGCTACAGGACAAAACGGGCTTCGCATCCCGATGAATCTTGCCATTACATAACTTATCATTCGTGCTAACGGTTCGGATGGTCGACATCTGCTTTAGTTTCTGGCTCATATAGTCGGATCGCTAGTCCACAAATCGGCTAAAGGTAGTCTAAGCCATTGACCTATCTAGTTCAGTTTTGTAGGCAAAGATTGATGGACCGAGGTCCCAATACTGAAGCCTAAGTTCAAGTGAGGTCATTGCGGAGGTACCTCACTACGGTGTATCGGCACTTTTGTCGATTTTCAAGAGCTTCCAGTCCACCATGGCTGATTACCAACCCAAGCAATCGAAGATTACACTTAGTAAGGTACGTATACATTTGGACATTCAAAACCACTACAGTGTATCGACACTTCTGCCAATTTTCTGGGAGCTTTTGGTCCTCCATGGTCGGTTACCAACCCAAGCGCTTGGAGAATATGCTTAGTAAGGTACGTATACATTCAGACATTTAAAACAAAAGAAACAAAAAAAAGGGGGCACATCCCTTTAATGTTACTGTGTAGAGATGTATACATTGTCTAAGTTGTTGAAAGAGAAATAACAACAAAGGACGTGGATCATCCCCTTTTCTCTAGGTACTCTCCTCATCGCGCTTCTTGTGTAGCCTCCATGTGTGCCAAGAGACGTAAGGTTTACTCTTGTACATTTGCCCTCTCCTGCCACTCTTCTCCTCGAGCGTTGTGTGTAGCTTCTTTGGCTTCCACGCACTCCAGGAGACAAAGGGTCTATTCCTATATGCCTAACATTTGGGATATCATTTTTGTCCAAAGCTCGACAGTGGGAGAGCCGACTTCCTGTGCAAAACTCCGCGATGGGCCGGCTTCAAGCACAAAATCCCAGCTCTCATAGGGGACGGGCAGAACAGCGGACTGAGAACTGGTACTGGCTTGTGTTTCTACGGTCACGGTAGTCTTAGC